>JARYGA010054905.1:0-41220 GCA_030545235.1 Helianthus tuberosus | reverse complement strand
TCTAGAGGCGTAAGCTATAAGCTTTTGGTGTTGCATCAACACACATCCATACCCTAATTTGGAAGCGTCACAATAGACTACAAAATCTTCTGTTCCTTCTGGTAACGCGAGTATGGGTGCGTTGGTTAATCTTTTCTTAAGAATTCTAAAGGCTTCTTCTTGTTTTGGTTCCCAATCAAACTTAACAGATTTACAGGTTAACTTAGTTAAGGGAATGGCTATTCTAGAAAAATCTCGAATAAATCTTCTATAATAACCGGCCAATCCTAAGAAACTTCTAACCTATGTTGGTGACTCAGGGGTTTTCCATTTAGTAATTGCCTCGATCTTTGTGGAATCCACATGAATCCCTTCATGATAGACTAAATGTCCAAGAAACTGCACTTCTTTTAACCAGAATTCACATTTCGAAAATTTAGCATAAAGCTTTTCTTTTCTCAGCAAATTTAAAAGTGTATGAAGATGCGCCGCATGTTCCTTTTCACTTTTAGAGTAAATCAGAATATCATCTATAAAGACAATTATGAATTTATCCAAATATGGCTTACATATTCGATTCATCATGTCCATAAATGCGGCTGGGGCATTAGTTAGACCAAATGGCATGACAGTAAATTCATAATGGCCATACCTTGTTCTAAAAACGGTCTTAGGAATATCCTCTTCCTGTACCTTTAATTGATGATATCCTGAGCGTAAATCGATCTTTGAGAAAAATCGAGCTCCTTGCAGTTGATCAAATAGATCATCGATTCTCGGTAATGGGTACCGATTCTTAATCGTGACTTTATTTAATTCACGGTAATCAATGCACATACGCATCGATCCGTCTTTCTTTTTGACGAATAAGATTGGCGCTCCCCATGGCGATGAACTTGGCTGTATGAATCATTTTTCTAGCAGTTCGTCTAACTGTTTCTTTAACTCTTGCATTTCTGTTGGTGCCAAGCAATAGGGTGCTTTGGCAATTAGTGTTGTTCCTGGTAGCAGATGAATTCTGAATTCAACTTCCCTGTCTGGTGGTAGCCTTGGTAATTCTTCTGGGAATACATCTGAAAATTGAGATACTACAGGGATATCTTTTAATTCTTTTCCTTTAATGTTAATGATTATGGAAATCATATACACTATTGATCATTTCCTAGCATAACTTGCTGTTTTCATCACAGAGATGAATTTTATGGATCTAGTTGGCTTGTCTCCTTTAATTGTGATCTTTTCACCTTTTGGTGAATTTACTTGTATTGACTTTTGGTCACATAAAATACTGGCTTTATTGGCTATTAACCAATCCATTCCTAATACAACATCAAATCCTGCCAGATTTATTGGGTAAAGATTTGCAATAAACTTTTGATTTAAAATTTTTATTCTTGCTCCCTGCAAGATTTCGGTAATCTTAATGGTCTCTCCATTTGCTGTCTCTACTAGACATTCTTGTGGGAGTTTAGTTAATGGTTGATTGAGAAGTTTGCAAAATGAAGTATTAATAAAACTTTGGTTCGCACTAGAGTCAAAAAATACTTTATCAAAAACATCATTAACTAAAAACGTACCGGCTATCATGTCCGGAATTATCTTGGCTTCTTCTGCAGTCAGAACAAATGCTCTAGTATTTTTAGTAGTCTTGTTGTTTGTAGCTGGAGCCAGTTTTGGGCAGTTCGTCCTGATATGTCCTTTTTCTCCACAATTGAAGCATACTCCATTACTGGGTTTCTTCCTGCAGTTTTCTTCTTTGTGTCCCAGTATCTTGCAAAAGTCGCAGTAGGTGGAGCATTTTCCTTAATGCTTCTTCTTACAGGCTTTGCCGTAAGGTGTAGAGGTAGAACCTATATTTTTTCCACGGTTGGAATTACCGTAGCGAAATTCCTGGGTAAGCCTTTGAGCTAGGTTCCTCCTTTGGTCCTCTTCTAATGTACGTACTAACTCATCAGTCAAGGTGTTTGCTAGTTCTACAGCTTCTTCTATAGTTTGGGGTATTGCTGCCTTGACTACATGCCTAATCTCGCTTATTAATCCCCATATGTAACGGGAGATAAATACTGGTTCTGGTGATGCGAGGGTTGGCACTATCCTAGCATATTCGAAGAATAGTGTAGTGTAACCTTTACTATCCACTTCAGTCATTCTAAGGTTTAGGAACTTATTTGCTATATGTTCCTTTTCATTGGGAGGGCAAAATTTCCTTTCCACCATGTTTTTAAATTCCTCCCGTTCCATATTATAAATCCTGTCACTTCTCCTAGATTGGAGGATAGTGTTCCACCATTCTAAAGCCGAGTTCCTAAACAGATTGGAGGTAAACATTATGTTATCCTCTTCTGCGCACTTTCTTATTTTTAAGACTGCCTCAGTCTTTTCTATCCAGCGTAGAGCTGCAACGGCCCCTTCATTGCCCGAGAATTCCATTGGTTTACAAGACCATAATTCTTTATAAGAACAACCATAAGACATGGTTCTTCTTCTTTTGGGAATGGGCACTTGAAGTATGGGTCCATTGTTTACGCTGTTTTCTGGTTCAGTAGGTCGTTTACTGCCATGATTACTTTTATTATCAGCTCCCCTAACCGTTTGGATAATATATGGCATTGCGTCTATAATTCCTTGTGCCACTATGTGTTGGATGGCACTGTTATCCACTTGGTTTCCATTATTATTGTTATTCTGGTTATCGTTATTCTGGTTTTCCTGGTTCACTTCGTTGTCCATCTGAATTTTAAACATTTACCACATATTAATATCACAAAATAGTATTTATTGCAAACAATCACGTAACAAGCATATTGATCAAAATCGTCGAACATTGCGACTTACTCTTTTTTTATATTATGCGTCTAATACAAACTGGAACTGAAATTTAAAATTACAATACTATTAGGCATCCGTAGCTATTGTCTAGATTTTTTTTCAAATATATACACATATTATATATATATTATTATTTTATTATTATTATTATTACTATTACTGGTATGGGTTCATCCAGAACTCCATATTACGCTCATCATACTTCCAGATGAGTCGTTCTCCTATCTGCCTCATCCTCTCACTTCCTTCTAAAATCTCCTCACCAAAGGTTCGGAGCTCTTGCACATTTTCAGCGCTCATTGGTGGTGCAGGGGCTGGTACTGGGTTTGGGAACTGGGGCATGGGTTCTTGGTAAGGATAAGGGTTCTCTCGAATTTCCCTGATGTATTGGTCATTATCATAGTAGGGATCTAGAGGGTCCAGGTCTGGGTAAGCTGCTATGTTTGGCATGGGTTCGTCTTCTGGTATTGGGTAGCGTTGCTGGTAATCCCTATGGTCATTAAACCATGGGTCGTAGTCTGGGTCTGAGGGATGGGGTGCTGGTATCCTAGGTATCTCAGCTGGGTCAAAGTCAGGCATTGGGATTTGGTTTTCTAGGTCGGCTTCAATTTCCATTGGCTGTGTGGGAAACAGTGGTAATGGCTGGGGTGCTATGAATTGCTCTAGATTAGGGTCTGCAGCTGTAGTTGCAAGGATATGAAAATTTGCTAGACTCCTATTGAGCATATCCTGAGTGTGGGCATCTGTTTCTCTCTTAACGCCTGCTAAAGTTCGCTGCCGTTGTAACTTTTTCATCCTTTTTCTACGTTCATGCGCTCCTCTGCTGAACCATCCTCTCTTTTTGGGAGGGAATGGCTCTTCAGATTGGGCCTTGAACACGAATATCCCATCTTCGTTGTCAGCCGAATACCCTGAGAGGGATGGCTGTGAAGAGGTGCCTTCGTCCCTAGGTGAGTTGGACAACTGACGGTAAGCGTCTGAAGGTCCTTGGTCGCTCATACTGTAAACTAACAAATTGTCAAATAACACATAACAATAATATACAGATATGCACGTAGTTTCGTAATAATTTCCTAACATATTGAATAATATTTTGGTGTCAGCAGAACACTCTTGTGGCTGAATCAGTGGCTTAGCTCTAATACCACCTTCTGTCGCAACCCCCGTCCCCTAACTAACCGGGAACGGGCGGCCGCGGCCAGTTTCAGTGGTATCGGTATTTATCCGTTTGGCAGCGGAATTTACATCAGGACCGTAGTTAGGAAATATTTTATCAGAGTAAAATACCACATTCTTATAATATTAAACACATGGGAAAATCCCAAGTTTCAAATACACACATTTTCATAGGGGTAAACCCTATTTTATTTAAATAAAACAGCTCTTTATTTAGGTAACTTTTATGGCCACATTTCCAAGCCTTTAGTGCTGTCCAGCTGGCTTCTACTTGGCTTTCACATTTTGTTACCTGAAACGCGTTTAAAAACATTTTGTCAGTGGGAAATACTGGTGAGTGAATCCCAGTTTAATAAAGACAGGTAAAACCGTTATACAGTATTGAGTGCGGTCGCGGAATTACATTTGTTTCCATCTACTTTAATTACCACCCACGGTACTGTCATCCCGACTTGTGGTCATGTTACTACTCACAGTGTAGTAACAAATTTTGTATACAAAACCCAACATACCGACGATAATTGTAGAATACAAATACTAAATCACTGCTTAATTATAATTTAAAACATTGAGGTTTTGTAAAAACAGTTTACAAAAAGGTTTACAAAAAGGAGATTACTCACATTGCTGTCTTAGGGTTTTCCTTTAAGATTTCCTGGTGATTATCTATTAATTACACAATGCACACGCGTTAGTATAATAACCCAATATTTACATTAGTAATACTCTCCCCGAGACAGAATTCCAACGACTACGTCGGGCAGAACCCCGACAGCTGTTACGGAATCCTAGATCAATCGGGCAGTGTATCTAATACGTAACCGGGGGTTAAAATACTTACAACGGGGCAGAACTTCGTTAATTAGGGGGTATAATACCCGATTATAATGCCTACTATTCATTAATTTTGAGAGAGAAAGTGAATGTGAGCGTCGGAAAATGAAAGCTGATCGATCTTATTTATAGGGCTGGAACAGGGGTTCCTCGCGGCCCGCCTAAGCCGAAGGTAACACCTTCACGGCCCGCAACGTAGGCCGGGTAGGCCCTAGCTTGGCCCGGTCACCGCTCTAGCCTCGACACGTGTTGACACATGGCGACTTCCGGGTTATGCCGCATGTCCCCTCACTCGCGGCCCGCGTAGAATGAAGAACAAGTCTTCGCGGCCCGAGAGAGACTATAAAATATGATTTTTATTTAATTTTTAATTATGTAAGGTATTTTGGGCTTGGTTTTCATATACGGGGTTCATTTTAAGACGTATGGGGACATTCTAATTATATTAGGGGTGTCGGAAATATTTTAGGAGGGTTGTTATAAAACTCATCGAAGTTAAAACCCCTTAGTAAGATGATCACCAGCCAAGGAGATATAGACTATGGATTGCCTGAAAAAGTGTCGTTACTTAAAGCATCCAAGTGTCTGAAAGGTGGATGTGTCATTTACATGGCATAGGTGATGGTAGATGAACCGAAGCCCATGATTGAAGATATTTCTATCATCTTCGAGTACCCCAATGTCTTCCCCAAAGAACTACCTGGATTATGAACTGGGAAGCGCCTAAGACACCCTCTGAGATCCGTAGTTTCTTAGGATTGGCTGGTTATTATAGCAGGTTCATTGAGAACCTTTCGAGGATAGCCACTCCATTAACTACCTTGATTCGTAAGAATGTTAAGTTCAACTGGGGTCCGAAGCAACAGGAATCCTATGAGATTCTGAAGCACAAGTTGAGCAACGCTCCAGTGCTAACTCTGCCTGAGGGCATTGAGGATTTTGTTGTCTACTGCGATGCTTCGCACACTGGCATGAGCTGTGTGCTTATGCAGAGAGGCAAGGTGATTGCCTACGCATCGTGACAACTCAAAGTGCTTGTAAGGAATTACACCACCCACGACTTGGAGTTGGGTGCCGTTGTATTTGCACTTAAATTATGGAGACACTATTTATATGGAATGAAGTGTATTATATACACTAATCATAAGAGTCTTCAACATCTGTTTAATTAGAAAGATCTGAACATGAGACAACATCATTGGATGGAAACATTGAATGATTATGATTGCGAGATTCGCTATCATCCCAACAAAACAAATGTAGTTGCAGATGATCTTAGTTGCAAAGAAAGGGTTAAACCTATATGAATTAACGCCAAGAGCATCGAGCTCAGAAACAGCTTGAATGAGAGGCTACTGGATGCGCAGAAACAAGCCCTGTTGGAGGCTAACCTTCCTAGTGAAGGATTAGGTGGAACTGTTGATCAGTTGTCACCTGGGAATGATAGAATTCTTAGATTCAATGTGAACATGCGTGTTAGGATCGATTCTGATACATCGTTGATTGCGTAGATCTCGTATCTTGTGCGGAATCCAAGTATGAGAGTGGATCAGACAAGAATAAGCTAATTAACAATGTTTTCTATTGATTGATATTCAGTACAATACCACGAAAACAAAAGGACAGAGTAACAGCTCTCAAATCCTCAAAGATACCATTGAACAAGACCTAAACACCTATATATAGTGATTGTTCATCCGCGCAAACCACACACATGAACCCATGCAGGTTCGTGCGAACCTGTAACTACGGATCAGCATAAGTATGCGCGAATGAACTTTGTACATTAAACCCTAATTATGCACATTGATCCATGCGAACCTGGATATGGTGTCCATCCGTGCGAACCCATGAATATCACATGAAAGTTATATTTTATCACATCTCAACCTTGTCTTGTCTCATTTGTTTGCTACGATATGTGATTGATGGAAGCGATACACATATGCACTCACAGACTCCCCCTTGGATATTGCTGTAGTCAATCTCGTAGCTTGTCCTTATCCTTATCCACACTTCGAGTCTTAAAGAAGCTTTAACAGAATCAGCACCACAGACTCCCCTTTGCACTCTGAATTCTCAGCTTCCCCTTTCAATAGACTTTCCCTCCAGACTCCCCCTTACTTCAAGCTTTCAGGATCGTAGCCTGGCTTTCTGAAAATTTTCATAAATCAAACAACTTGAGAAAATATTTGACAATTTCAGGATCAAACACCTGGCTAACATAACATTCATTTGACAATTTAAACATTATAAGATCACCTGGGATTAGTATCCTAGCTCTAAACTCAGATATTTTAACAGTTTAATATCCAGGATTACACGACTCTACTCCCCCTATCAAATAACTATATGTTTAACAATTAAAGCATCCAGTCACCACAAACCCTCAGGTAATCAAGTTCAATTTAATGACCTTGATCTATTTGAATATCTACCAAATCCAAATTAATGACCTTGGAGACTTCACAAACTGTTTTTGATTTTTCATTACAAAACCTCAAGTTTCAACTTAATGAAGTTGTTTATTTTCTGAGACATGTTCAGCATACTTAGATTTTGAAATTCAGCTTTCCAACATCCGTTGTCGAAACATAAAATGAAACAAAATCTTTTTGTATTTTACAAATTTTATGCTAAAAACTCCCAAAATCTTTTTGCGACTTTTCTCTAATGAAATGCTATAAAGAAATATTCACAAACATATATTTGTTGAGTTCGCATCAGAGAATCATATCAATGTATGATAAAACACTAGCACCGTTGATCTATATAAACTTTAAGTTCTAAACGATTCACTTAGATTGTCAGTATACTGATCCATTTAAATTTTCACATAAACTTCAATTAATTCAAGATATGAGATTAGTGTTTAAGAACTTAAACTTATTCGTGTGTCCCACCTCAGAATATACTCCCGCATCAAGATTTCCTAGATTCAGTCTTACAGGTGAATATACCTAAATGATACCTGTCTTTGGGTTAGTGCGAGGCCTTGAGAGCTCAGGTTAGAACTTCCATTCAGTTAAAGAGATGAAGGCTTGACTTAAGATGTGTTCCACTTAGGAATCTTATTTACAACTGCACTTCATATATATCTTTCGATATTTTCTCAATTTTTATGCGGAGGGAAAGTTTTAATCGCAACAGCATTATACTAGATCTAGGCCATTGCAGACGCAAAATCCGAAGACCAAATATAATAACCCAGATATCAATAAGTATAAAGACCTAATATCTCAGAATCAGGCAATCTCTCAAACGAAATTTTGGAGTACTAAGTCCATATATCCAAGAGATGTTCCCCATAAGATAAGAAAGTTATTGATTTTAGGTTTATATCTCGAAATCAATCTACTAAATGTGTAAAAACCTACTGGCATATCATCAGTGAGATCGTTTATCACATTTTGACATTCCAATTCTTTAGCATGTTGTGACTGTCTACTGATGTACTATCATTTTCTCTTTTTACACAAAACCCTTTTTGAATTTTCTCATGTTTTTATCTTTTTCAAATTTTTAAATTTTTTTACATTTTGAAAAGATTTTTACTCCCCCTAAAATCGAATACATTTTAAAAATTTGACAAACCGATGCAGATAGCTTCATCTCACCATCCATTTTCTGCTTTACATTCTCTATTTAGCATAACGTACCCCCATGATTTACAACACAAAACTGATTTTGACATTGTTTAACCACTTGAAAAACACTTTTTATACCAAGTTTTGTTTGTTTAGCCGTGAGGTTTTCGGCGTATTTGTGACAACCCGACTTTTCAAGGTCTCTTCGGCACGTTACTTGTTTCACATCGGTGCTTTCATATTGTTTGCATTATAACTGTTTGAATCACTATTGTACTTCATTAGTTTGTACACATGGGCCAAATCTTAATGCAACATAATTCGACCTCCACAAAACAGTTCACGTGATCCATCAGTTTAGTTGTCTTAACTTTATTGAGCTACACAAATCTATGACTTGAGTATGCATGAACATGTGATGGATGCACTTGTTATTAATTGGTTAGTATTAGAAGCATTCAAATTATTTAGGTGAATAGATTTCACCACGGACATCACCCGACGAAACTGGGAATTCTTATCATGGCTCGCTGGAGTGGGCTTCGGCCAAGATGGAGCCCATTTACGCAGACTCTCCCCATTTAAACAAAAACCTACCTAACCCTAAACCTTTCTTCTCATTGGTGATCGACGGCAACGCTATTCCATTCTTTCGAAGCTTTCCTGCACCCTCGTGATTATCTCACCAACCGGTTAGTACTTTAGTCCATAAATGATATTGTTTAATAATTTTTTTTGACCTGTAAGTGACTGTTATGATACATTAGGGTTTCGGCTGTGTTGTTACGTATGAATGATGTGAGTTTCATAGTAATAATCTTCGGATAGACTATTGTCGTTGTTGTGAATGTTTTAGAAATGTAATCAGTTGTTAGTCGGATATTTTATGGGAGACTCATGAATATACTTAGCATGATAACTGTAAAACGGGTGTTAGGGAAACTGATGATTTGTTAATGATAACGATTATGGCTCCTGGTGGCATGTTTAGGGTTTTCTATGTGCATGATTGTTGTTGAATCAATTGTTAATTATGTTTGCGTATTGGTGAAACTGATCGTATACGGTTGAATGAAAGAAACGACAACTGGTTGATTAGGGTTGTACACGTTAATTGCAGTAAGGGTTCGTTGGCCAAGCATAGTGTCATACATTTCAGTCTGACGAAACTTAGATAAAGATAATGTTTAAACACAGTTGTAGGCCACTGATTCCTTGTGCATGCGATTGTGAAGTTCAATAAGTTGACAGGCCATCATGTGTTTTAGCTAGATTCATTAGTCATCATATAAGTTAGCGGTCCAATAAGTTGTCAGCCCACTTAATGATTCGGTCCAATAACCTCCTGAATATTTTGATAATTGTCGGCTCAAAAGGCCAGCCATGTGATGATGGCTCGCTAATGATGATCCATTGTTGTATTGTCATTATTAAACTAATGAATCAAATCATGAAATGTTGTCAGCTTATATAATGATGGGTAGGTAGTCATGTGCACATGTTTAGGTGGGGCCGATGACTTGCTAGACCACACACCCACTCACACCTATTAGTTAACATGTTATGTAATGGATCGATGATGTGGGGTGATAAGTGCATGCATGGAAGTTGTTATGTAATTATATGATCTTGATATGTTGACTAGTTCTCTGATGATGACCAGGTTACAATATATATATATATATATATTCGGTTAGAATGGTTCTTGAAAACCACATAAACACGAATCTCTTATATGAATTAATTATATGCTAGAGACGGTTTGATGATGTTGTCATGACTTAAACTATATAAGTGTTACTTATACATTAAATCAGATGGTATGTGATTATGGAATATGTGAATTAATTGTATGTTGTGTGCACTGATTGATGAATAAATGTGGAGTGACACGTACCGAGCTTATATACATACTGACTGTTATATGTGCAATTATCATAGGACTTGAATGATTGTTGGTTAAACGAGTAATTAAGTCTACCGAGCACTCTAAGGTGAGTTCACTACATTCGAGCATGCGTCCCAGTGGTTGGGGACAGTCAGTGGGTATCCCGTAGAGGGATAAGTCTTTTGGGTAAAAACGGGTATATTGGTTAATATTCTCACCTATCGTTCTTGTAAGTCCCTTATGTTGTTACCTGGAGGGTAACGGGTATTAGTTGGTAGCGCTACTTATGTTTGGCACCCTCACACCGCTCCTAGAGAGGACGGATGTGAACTAATGACCCAGTCGGGCCCAGTGCTGGATAGGAGTACGTAGGAAAGGGCAGTCATGTACTTCAGGAGCCGTCTTGTTCGGAATTGAGATATTAACAATATTACTTGCATTTGTCAGTGAACTGTTTTACATACAACTGGTAACAAACATTTTCTAAAACTGTGAACTCGCCAGCTTTGTCTGATATACTTGTTACATGCTCGCAGGTCGTTAGGTACTTGGGAACAGGAACTTGCTGGCTGGAGGGCGTGAGTGGTCATGGTTGCATTGATGGGTTTATTTATCAAACATTTATTTACTATGGTTGTTTGGAAAGTATTTACATTATGTTACGTTAACGCTTCCGCTGAACTTGATGGTTTTTGAATTACTTATGTTTGGATTTTATTACTATTAAATGATGAAACTTTATTTTAAACTTATGGATTCAATGTAATTGGTGGCTCATTACTAGTGGTCACACGCCTAACAGGGACACTCCCTAGGTGGTAATTTGAGGGTGTGACAGTTTGGTATCAGAGCCACTGGTTATAGTGAACTTGGTTTTAAAATGTTTTCATAAAACCAGACTATAACCGAACAAGTTCTGAATACGACCATGACACTCAGCTCCAGACTGCAAGGTTCGTCTCTCGTATACTCATTGTACTGCATAACTAGTGAACACTTACACATGATATTGCATGTGATTGCACGTTTAGCGCAACAGTATTAATTCATGTATTACTTGCATGTGTTATGTGACTGGTAACGTTTCGTAATGCTCTTTGTTTGCTACTCGAGTTGGAGGAACCATTTGACATGAGTTAAGAGGAACTGAGATGAGCATGCAAATCGCAGTATTATTGTGGGTGCACACATAATAATAATGTGGGGTGCGTGCGAGTCCCAGTGAGTCTTAACAAGTGAAAAAGGGGTTCCGTTTCGTTATTTGATCGATGTGAAACACAACAGTCTATAAGAGTCAAAGCAGTGATTGTCTCTTACTTGAACGTGATCTTTACACTTTACTCTGAATCCTTACGAATCTCGATGCTATCGAGTATTACCTGAACTCCCATTTGAACACCTAGCGAACTGTGTAGAATGTTAGGTGCTTGTACGAACATCCCTGAGTTGGATGTTGCAGTGTCGAATGATTGGACGATACCTTTTCACTCCTTTTCATTGGTTGGAACTCAATGTACCGACGTCTTAGACCCCGGAGTGCGACCACTTCTGCAACACTCTGGGAACATATTGTGAATTACCCAGTCAACTTGCAAGAGCGATGGACAAGAGGATGAGCGTAGTGCCATACCAACCTCAGTATTAGAACGACCCTGATCACCAGCAACGAACTCCAGCAGATTGACCTCAACCGAATCCTTAACCCTAGTAAGCGACTTATGGGAGTCGACTCTTACGAATCAATCGGGACATGGAATGTGTAACTTCCCACGCAGTTAGTAGTGCCTTAGGACGTGACACGGAATGGAACAAGATGGACCCTGTTGTTGAAAGATCGTAGGGCCCCGTTTTAAGCAACGACAGTTGAGGCAACGGTCACGGCAACATCAAGGAACTCGTAATCATAGCTTACAGGATGGAAAAGAAGTTGACCTCGACAAGGATTGACCGTGTTATGTCAAAGTGCCAACATCCAAGGGAACAAAGACGGTACTAGGAATTCTCGCAACGAAAACAACAACACTGGAAATGATGCTTACGGAAGGGCATTTAGGATTGGCGTAGGTGACGCCAGGCTTAATAGCAGCATGGTAACTTGTATAAGTAGCCATGTTTTGGTCAACCCAGATACTTCTTGAAACCGAACCTGCGGTGGTAGCAACTGATGGCAAGTCAAATGAAACCTCATATGTTCGTTGTGATGTAAACTCGACCTTGTGGGACAAGTGTTCGACGTCAACCTTCTTTCTGTTATCCTCGATAATTTGATGCAGTAGTTGGTATGGATTGGTTATCCATACATCGCGCAGATATACCCTGCGAAAAGAAAGCTTTGCGTACCCCTCCCCCTAGTGGAGAATCGTCATCTATTCCACAGTACCAGAGTTGTGTAAAAGTTAGCATCAATTCTGCAATGAAAGCCCAGAAGTGTCTACGGAGGGATTACCCCGCTGGGTTAGCAACCGTTTCTGATTGTCAGGCTAAGGAAAATAGGATCGAGGATCCACCAATTGTCCGTGACTCCTCTCGGTGTGCTACTCGAGGAACTTTCAGGTTTACTTCCACTACAGTTAGTCAGAATCTCAGTTGATCTCACGACAGAGGCAGCTCTGAATACTCGTACATTGTACCATCTTGCACAGGAGGGTTGCAAGAACTGTTTAATCAACTACAGGAAATACTGGACATGAGTTTGTCAGACCTAGCTTTTCGCTTTGGGGAGCCCTAGTTATATCCGTGAAGATAAGCCTTTTCGTATGAGTACTGATTATCCAGAACCTAACAAGGAGACAGTTAAGAATCGTTTGCCTCGATCATATATTGGCAACCTGTCTACCAGTGCGAGGGTCAAGCTTCCATTCGAGGAATGACTAACGAATGAACTATCATCAGATGGGAGTCCAGAGGGGAGAATGTTCCTACAACGGCGTATCAGACACAGGGCGACCATTGCGACGTTGTATTCCAAAACCTCTGGGCTAATCATCACACCGGCAGCTGCATGGATCACATTAATTGAGTATGCTTATTGACAACGTGTTGAATCATTTCCAGGAGGAAGGAACATCATAGCTGACATCTGTATCTTATTTTAGGGCTCCTGAGGGAGGAGCCATTACGTGCGAAGTCTTGTTTAGTGTAACATCTAGATTCGAAAGATGCATTTGATCATGTAACCAACGAAGTGGGAATACACGTGGATCTTGCTAGGATCAATTTTACTAGAAACTGATCGGCACCAAGGATTCCTTCGGGGATGCAACGATTTCTTGGTTTCGCTGGATACTATCGTAGATTCATCACAGGATTTTCGAAGATCGCGCGGTTTTAATCTCTTTAACACAGCAGGGTGCTGTGTTCATGGAAGACAAAATAGGAGGACATCTTTTCAGCTCTCGAATCCCAACTCTGCACTACACTGAGCATCGCCTTTACCCGAGGGTGCGGGTGATTTAGTGGTATACCATGATGGTCCAAATCAGAGTCCCAGTTACACACCGACGCAACACGAGAGAGTGATGACTGACGTGATGGAGATACAAAGAGGAACTGCACGACACACAACTGGCGGTGAAAACCGTGGTCTTGGGATTCTAGATGGAGGCATTACTTGGACAGTACCAGATGCGTTATTTAGATCGATCACAAGGGCCTCCCGTGTACCCTTGTTTCGAAGGAGCTAAACATGTAACAACATCGCTGGATGGGGCTATTGGATGAATACGACCGTGAAACCTGGACGTGCACGACCTTTGCAGCCTGCTATCGACTCTAACATACCTGATCAGGCCCGCCTTGCCCAAACTGAAGAACTGAAGGAAGAGAGTTCTCAAGATAAACCCATGTAGGGCATGGGGAATCAACCTTTGGCAGGTCGGACGATATTTGCCACTTCGTGGAATGGACATGGACCTCACTATTCAGCAACATTAGGGAACTGGTGCAGGAGAAGCACACGGATCTCGATATCCTAATCATCTGAGTTTTGATAGGACGTATTGAAACCCGAAGACCATGTACGAATGACCGGGCCTGAAGGCCCACATAGCCACGCATGAGAACGAAGTTTGACATGTGGGAAAGTCAAGGTCGGATATTAGCAAATAGAAACACATATATGGAATGAGAACAGACTGTCATGGATTTTGTCACTAGTCTACTTACAACTCGAAACGGAAACATTATCACCTGAGTGATCGTTGATGGACTCAGGTTACCAATACTATTTCTTGCAATCAAGAAAACTGACGAGTCTTCACGGTTGTGAATGTTCCCCTGAGAGAGGCCCCTTTTAGGCACGAGGTGCCAACTCCTGTTACCTCTGAAATTGATCTATGTATGATTTATGTCCGGCAATACACAACACCCTTGGCTCACGTCAGGACTAGAGCATTGCTTATTGCCGTTGGGTGAACGATTAGAGAAAACGAACTCTCCTGGCACTCGAAGACATGCTGCGAGCATGTGTGTGACTGGCTTTAGTGCAAATTGGAAGGACTCTTACCTATGGTTGAGTACTACTGTGGCAGTTATCATTTTGGTAACCAGACAGCTCTGTTGAGGTATTACATAGACGATAATGCCAATCTCCTTGTTAGACTTAGATGGTTGACAACTTAATTACTGGTCCAGGACTGGTACTCGAAACTCTTGGGAAGGTTTTTTTTTTTTGGATCGGGAGTCGATTGGCGGCAACGCGTGAGAGTCAGGAAAGCTGATAAACTTGGGAAACACTGGAAGATCGCTGTAGGCGATCGTATCGTGTTGAAAGTCTCACCCCGGGAGGGTGCGGAATGCTTGGGAAACATGGCGAGCTTAACTGACGTCACGATGGACCATTCAACAGTCTGGGAAGAATCGGTAGCGTAACCTGCAACCTCGAGTTACCCGGCGAATCGGGTAACGTACGCGATGTTATTTATGTTTCGGATCTAAGGCAGTGGTTGTCTGATGAAACACGTGCGATACCTTTATTGGAGGAATTTATCGAACACATGGACCAGGAATTCAAGGTTCGTTAACTTAGTCGAATTCCAATCGTGAGAGTTCCTTGGAACTCAAGACGTGGACCGGAGTTCACGTGGGAGCGTGAGGATCAGATGAAGCTTAAGTATCCTCAACTATTTCCTGATGATCAGTCTAAACCTGGTGAAGCTGGTAAATTTCGGGACGAAATTTCCTTTCAAGTTGGGGATGATGTGGCACCTGGGGAAAACCTGCAACAATTTTGATTTCTCACCTCACTTCTTTGTGCTTGCTTGTTAAATTTCGGGACGAAATTTCTTTCAAGTAGGGGATGATGTGACAACCCGACTTTTCAAGGTCTCTTCGGCACGTTACTTGTTTCACATTGATGCTTTCATATTGTTTGCATTATAATTGTTTGCATCACTATTGTACTTCATTAGTTTGTACACATGGGCCAAATCTTAATGCAACATAATTGGACCTCCACAAAACAGTTCACGTGATCCATCAGTTTAGTTGTCTTAACTTTATTGAGCTACACAAATCTATGACTTGAGTATGCATGAACATGTGATGGATGCACTTGTTATTAAGTGGTTAGTATTAGAAGCATTCGAATTGTTTAGGTGAATAGATTTCACCACGGACATCACCCGACGAAACTGGGAATTCTTATCATGGCTCGCTGGAGTGGGCTTCGGTCCAGATGGAGCCCATTTACGCAGACTCTCCCTATTTAACCAAAAACCTACCTAACCCTAAACCTTTCTTCTCATTGGTGATCGACGGCAACACTATTCCCTTCTTTCGAAGCTTTCCTGCACCCTCGTGATTATCTCGTCAACCGGTTAGTACTTTAGTCCATAGATGATATTGTTTAATAATTTTTTTGACCTGTAAGTGACTGTTATGATACATTAGGGTTTCAGCTGTGTTGTTACGTATGAATGATGTGAGTTTCATAGTAATCATCTGCGGATAAACTATTGTCGTTGTTGTGAATGTTTTAGAAATGTAATCAGTTGTTAGTCGGATATTTTATGGGAGACTCATGAATATACTTAGCATGATAACTGTAAAACGGGTGTTAGGGAAACTGATGATTTGTTAATGATAACGATTATGGCTCCTGGTGGCATGTTTAGGGTTTTCTATGTGCATGATTATTGTTGAATCAATTGTTAATTATGTCTGCGTATTGGTGAAACTGATCGTATACGGTTGAATGAAAGAAACGACAACTGGTTGATTAGGGTTGTACACGTTAATTGCAGTAAGGGTTCGTCGGCCAAGCATAGTGTTATACATTTCAGTCCGACGAAACTTAGATAAAGATAATGTTTAAACATAGTTGTAGGCCACTGATTCCTTGTGCATGTGATTGTGAAGTTCAATAAGTTGACAGGCCATCATGTGTTTTAGCTAGATTCATTAGTCATCATATAAGTTAGCGGTCCAATAAGTTGTCAGCCCACTCAATGATTCGGTCCAATAACCTTCGAAATACTTTGATAATTGTCGGCTCAAAAGGGCAGCCATGTGATGATGGCTCGCTAATGATGATCCATTGTTGTATTGTCATTATTAAACTAATGAATCAGATCATGAAATATTATCAGCTTATATAATGATGGGTAGGTAGTCATGTGCACATGTTTAGGTGGGGCCGATGACTTGCTAGACCACACACCCACTCACACCTATTAGTTAACATGTTATGTAATGGATCGATGATGTGGGGTGATAAGTGCATGCATGGAAGTTGTTATGTAATTATATGATCTTGATATGTTGACTAGTTCTCTGATGATGACCAGGTTACAATATATATATATATATTCGGTTAGAATGGTTCTTGAAAACCTCATAAACACGAATCTCTTATATGAATTAATTATATGCTAGAGACGGTTTGATGATCTTGTCATGACTTAAACTATATAAGTGTTACTTATACATTAAATCAGATGGTATGTGATTATGGAATATGTGAATTAATTGTATGTTGTGTGCACTGATTGATGAATAAATGTGGAGTGACACGTACCGAGCTTGTATACATACTGACTGTTATATGTGCAATTATCATAGGACTTGAATGATTGTTGGTTAAACGAGTAATTAAGTCTACCGAGCACTCTAAGGTGAGTTCACTACATTCGAGCATGCGTCCCAGTGGTTGGGGACAGTCAGTGGGTATCCCGTAGAGGGATAAGTCTTTTGGGTAAAAACGGGTATACTGGTTAATATTCTCACCTATCATTCTTGTAAGTCCCTTATGTTGTTACCTGGAGGGTAACGGGTATTAGTTGGTAGCGCTACTTAGGTTTGGCACCCTCACACCGCTCCTAGAGAGGACGGATGTGAACTAATGACCCAGTCGGGCCCAGTGCTGGATAGGAGTACGTGGGAAAGGGCAGTCATGTACTTCAGGAGCCGTCTTGTTCGGAATTGAGATATTAACAATATTACTTGCATTTGTCAGTTAACTGTTTTACATACAACTGGTAACAAACATTTTCTAAAACTGTTAACTCGCCAGCTTTGTCTGATACACTTGTTACATGCTCGCAGGTCGTTAGGTACTTGGGAACAGGAACTTGCTGGCTGGAGGGCGTGAGTGGTCATGGTTGCATTGATGGGTTTATTTATCAAACATTTATTTACTATGGTTGTTTGGAAAGTATTTACATTATGTTACGTTAACGCTTCCGCTGAACTTGATGGTTTTAGAATTACTTATGTTTGGATTTTATTACTATTAAATGATGAAACTTTATTTTAAACTTATGGATTCAATGTAATTGGTGGCTCATTACTAGTGGCCACACGCCTAACAGGGACACTCCCTAGGTGGTAATTTGAGGGTGTGACAGTATTCCTTCAACATATTTTTCAAAAAATTTTGATTTTTTAACAAATTAAAAACAAGTAATTTTTTTCATTTTTTATATTTTTCTATTTTTAAAGTTTATATTTTTGTTTTATTTATTATTATTATTATTATTTATTATTATTATTATTATTATTATTAGCAAACAAACTTCCTGTTATGTCACACCCCGATATTTCCACGTATTACCGGTGGACCCGGTGGGGAGTATCGTGACGTAGTTGATATCATCATAGTCAAACGACACAATTTTAAATGCACAACGGAAGCAAAAGATAGATTTATTTCGACCGAATGAATTGTAATATTAAGTATTACAAAATAGTTGAAACAGATCCACAGGCGGATCAAATAAAAAGGTAACATAGTTCATCAGACTTAAATGCATCCAAGCTTGCGAGACTCTTAACGATGCTAAGGAGAGGCCAGCCTATTACGCTTATTACCTGCACTTAACCTTTTTGGGAAAATACGTCAGTTTACACTGGTAAATACAATTAACTGAGTCATTTTGAAAAGGTTTTAAAAAAAATTGATTTGAATGCACGTGGCACAAAACTTTTTATAACTTGGGATAATTATTTATATATAAACTTGTAAGAGAATTACATGTTCGTTATATGTTCAGGAGCCCGGATTGACACCGGGTTAAAGATTAACAGACACACCACATGATATAGTCCCGCGGCGGGTTATTCCCGAAACCGGCGGTTATACCTTATTATTTATATATGCACTGTCGGGTGTACGCCTACACCCCGTGCTTAGGTCGTGGCCATTTCGTAAAATGATGCCAAGGATATCCGGGACATGGTCATTAACCCCCCAAAGGCTTTAAACAAACAAAACAATTTAAACGAGACATTTCAATAATTTAATCTTCATACAATTAAAAATTCAATGCCCGACCAAGCGGTATTTTATATACCGTACCCCAAGCCCGTATAGGGAAAATAAGTTAAAAGTATTTACCTGAGCAAAGTATAATCACAAACAGCAAATGCACGTAGCTTTTACCTGGTCTCCTATTCTGTAACAAAGGTTTTTAAAAACCTATTAGATTCTTAACGGGTCTTTAATTAAGCCTAAACTTAGACCGGTTAGTTTTAAAGGAAGATACGGTTCAACGCACGATTTAAGCGAAGACCGGAACAGAATGTGATTTAGACCCGACAAGTTTGAATACTTGTATAATATGGGTAAACTAAACACATTCTGGATTTTGAGATAAAAACGATAAGGTTTGACCCGTTTCGGTCAATTTATGCAACTAGTTACATAAATCGAACCGAACGCGAAAGATGCGTAACGGGTAACTATAAGAGCCATATACAGGTTTCCTAAGTTAATATGCCTTAAATATGTTGTTACATCAGTAGGATATCTTTTATTATGCCCAAAATGAATTTAAACTCAAATTATGCCCCATAGGGGCATTTTGGTCATTAAAAAGGTTATAAAAGAGATTTATTATAAATCTGAGTTTCAGGTCTGATATAATCAGTAAATATACTAAATTTTATAAGTCATAACAGTAGGGTATGGTATATATGTGAAATTTACCTTTTCTTAATCAATTATGCACCGTATGGGCATTTTGGTAATTTCACATAAGCTTAAAAGGTCAAACTAGGGAATCTGAGTTTAAAAACTTTCCTTACTGTTAAAGTATAATAATTTACTTAAAATATTAGTAGGTATCAAACCTTATATGTTTAAAATAGTTTTAATACATACTATGCGTTAAAAACGCTTAAAAAGGCGATTTTGAGTTATTTCCGGGTTTTTAAAGGAAAGCTGATATTTTTATTATTCCATAAGGCTCAAAATATTTTATTTATCATATTAGACCAGTAGAAAAAGGTTTGGTATCAAAAAAATTTGTAAAACTCATTTTATAGCCCAAAAGGGTAAAACCGGCAATTACCGAATCAAGCTTCGAACCCTATGTTATGTTTAGCCTAAAATTAAATAAAAATCTTCAAAAATCCCAAAATATTATTTATATCAGTGGATAAAAAGTTTGGTATTAAATATCGGGTTTAGATAGGCTATATGCTAAATACGCCATTTATTTAATAAAAAGCTTTCTAATTTCGCTAATGAGCATAACTCCTAATCTAGACCTCAAACTGATGTCAAATTTTATGGACATGTCTAAAAATCAGTAATTAAGGTTTCTATTCTTTTACATTTTCAAAAATCACATTTTAAGGTCATATGGGCATAATGGTCAACATTTAAGCATTTAACGGAAACATGCATATGAATCGGACAACTAATGAACCAAGTTGTATAATCACAGAGGGTTATACTAACATGAAACCTGGTCCAAATAAAGCTCTAAGGCATTTCTAAACTATGCTCAAATGGGTCAGAACTGAAAGTCAAAGTAGAAGTCAAATTATGCTTCTTTCGGTTCCGAACCGAGCCTAAACTGAAAATTGTCGGGTTGAACATGTTTAGACATGTTCTTACATTAATTACCAAGTTATATTAATGATAAAACAGGTTGCATAACCCCTACATTGCTAATTATGCATTAATTTGAAAATAAGCTTTCTGTTGACTTTTTAAGATTAACTTTGACCCGACAATTGACCTAGTTAGAGTGGGAATTAGAGGGTGCCCTTTTAAGGGTTTATTGCCCACATAATTACCAACTCATAGGTACTTTCAATTTGAAATTTGACTGGACAAATTATGATTAATTACGAAGTCAAACTCTAATTACGACGGTTTGACTTTAAGCTAATTAACTAAGCTAAACTGAATTAAAGAGGGTTAAGGACACTTACAAGGGTCATATGCACGACTTAAGATCACTAGGAAGTGAGCTTGATCTCCAGGAACCTCCAGAAGTGAAGTTGTGATGTTTGCAAATGAATGAACAAAGTGTTGCAACAAGAAGCTCCTTATATACTCATTTTGATGCCATTAGATCATGACAAATAGGTCTATAAGTGTTACAAGATGGTCCCATCTGTCCCTATTGCATGAAATACCAGTGGGGGAGTCCCTGGTATAAGAAAACAAGGTTTTAAGGCGGTGCAACGGGCTGGAGAGACACCTGCAGGTGTTTTCTGTCGCTGGCATGCCCACGCGGGCCGCGTAGACCCATGGGATACCCTTACGCGGGCCGCCTGGCCTTCCAGAACCAGCCAAACAATTTTTAAGTTTTGCACTTTTGGTCCTTGGTCCTTTCTAACGTGGTTTTAAGTCTTGTTCTTGCATTTTTAGCCCTCTAACCTTACTTTTAAGGGTTCCAAGGGATTATCAAACACCATTAAGTCCTTGGTTAACTTTGTGATCACCCGTAAGGCCTTAGATTTCAACGTTGACGCTTTTAACCCCTCGTATACGAATATTGTCATAACTTTCTCATACTTTATCGAAATCTTGTGAAATTTTTACCACCTATTCTAGTGAGCATAATTAACCGTTACAAAGCTTCGGGTTCACTAAAAGGTCACTCAGAGGTATACTTTAAACATGTTGACACTTTTAACCCCTGTAGTTTATAATCTCTCACTTTCTTCCACAATTAGCTTCGTATGATCCATGATTCATTCGTTTAAGGGTATAACCATCGTGTAGGGTTACAGTAAAGTATATTTATCCATTGTTGACACTTTGAACCCTTATATTCACATACTTTCTTTGCTTGTCAACTTTAGTCCCTCTAAAGTAATCTTTTGCACGTTTAAAGCTTATGACACGTGTCGATACATTATTGGACATAAATTTTCGAGGTGTTACATGTTATCAACCACAGGAATTCCCCTCCTCCTGTGCGAGGCTGCTCCGCTCTTCAATTTGAACTTCAGTTGAATGTTGGAACACCTGCACATTCAAACTACTCGATTACTTGAATAAGGCAACCCAGGCCCGTTTGACCTTAGGTATTTTAACAAAATACGAATCATTCAATTTTGGAAAATCTTTATAATTTTTCACAAACACTTTTTCATTCTTATTTTCAACCTTTTTGGTCGAATCGATTTTCCTTTTCTCGTTCTTGACTACCCAAATTTGTCCGTTTGAAACATTCCTTTGATAAAATCTTGAATCATTTTGAACGTTTCGATTTGTCAAATCAACTTTTGGTTTCCAAAGATGTTTTGGCTCAAATTTGGGTGTCTTTAGTTTCCAAGTTTGTTTTGAATCAAACTTGGTTGACTTCTGTTTCACAGCCTCAGATTGCTGTTTCTTCTTTTCAACATCAACAGGTTTTAGATTTGGACACTTGCGACCAGCATGTCCAATTTGTTGACATTTAAAGCATGCTTTCTTTGAAACATCTTCAGCCAGTTGTTGTTTCTTTTTCTAAGCATAAAATTCCTCATTAGTCTGTCGACTAAATCGGAATTTTTTCTCTTCTTCAGAACTTGTTTCGTGAACAAAGTTCATTTTTTTTTGAAAATCTATTTTTTCAAACATTTTCTTTTGATTTTGTTTCTTTTTATAACCTAAACCAGCCTTTGTGTTTTTCTTTTTGTAACTAGGTTTGTTATAAAAAGTTTTCTTGCTCGCTTTACCGGCAAATTTATCAATTTCAGATTTTTCGATCTCTACCGGTTTAAAAACTTTGTCAATCTTGTCCCCAATCACATTTTAAATCGGAAATTCAACATCTGAGAATAATTTGTCCAATCCAACCATATAATATGCCAAACTTATTGATTTTCATTCGCATTTGAATTTTTCAGATAATTTTTATGAAAACTTTCTTCATCTTCAACCTGTGATTCAAACTTATCATTTTTGATAGTATCTTCTTTCAGAACGCTTTCAACAACCTTACTTACCACCTCTGAATCACCAACCTCATCAGATCTGGAGTAAGTCACATCAATGTTATCAGGCAATTGGTCAACCATGTTTATTGTTTTTTCTACCTTTTTGTCATCATAGAATGTATAATTATTCTCCGACGGTGGTGGTACCTGATGAAGTTTGAACCAATGCCTTTTTTTCAGAATCATGACCATCTGGTGTGATGTTGAAAATATGTTCGAGAATGTATGAAGAAGTATGATAACTCTGAAGGTTATTAATTTTCTTTTCTTTTTAAGGCAATTCACGTTTTACTTCAGCAATTTCATCAATATATTGATTTAAAACCCGTTGTTTATTTTCATAATTGGATTCAAGAAATCTTGCCGTTTCAATATATTTTGAAAGTCTTCTTTCCATACTTTTCATTTCACTTTTTATAGTTTCATATGTTTTTTTTACTGTATGATATGACAATTTCATTCCATTAGATTCTTTTTGCAACTCTTGAACACTATTTTCCTCTTTAAAACAATCATTGCATTTTTCTGAACACATTTCTTTTAACAATTTATTTTCTTCTTTAAGATCATTGCATTTTTGTGTCAGCTCTTCTTCTTTTTGTTTCAAAAACTTTTCAATCTCAAACATTTCTTTACATTTTTCTTTAAAAACACTTTCGATTTTAGTAAACTCAATATTTCTTGATTTTAAACTTTCATCCTTCTCAGTACAGGCTTTGCATGTTTCCATGCATTTCCTACACTACACTGCACTTCATTTTTGTGTTTAGATTTGTTATCAATTTCATCGTTATTGTCTATTGACTTAGCCTTATTAGATGACTCAGTAGATTCAGTTTGAATTTTTACCTCAACTTGATCTGCCACTGTTGTGCTGTCGGTTGTTTTCTTCAAAATCTCACCCTTCAGCTTTTGGCTCTCGTCAACAATCTCTTCCACACTCTTCTTCTTCTTCTCGACACTCGCATAGATCACCCATCTAATGC
The DNA here is from genome assembly GCA_030545235.1 of Helianthus tuberosus. Classification (NCBI taxonomy): domain Eukaryota; kingdom Viridiplantae; phylum Streptophyta; class Magnoliopsida; order Asterales; family Asteraceae; genus Helianthus; species Helianthus tuberosus. Next base: position 17,281 of record JARYGA010054905.1, on the reverse strand, counting down.
CCTCCTCCACTTCTTTCTCATAATTCTTATCTTTTTCGATTCTTTAATAAAATATTCCGACACTAGGAATAGCAGCAACCAGTGCTTCAAAATTTACCACATCTGGATCCACTATCGGATTCCCTTGAGGATCTAGATAGCACTTTCTCTCAACATCCCATCTCTTTGCATCCTTTGCTTCCATAAAAACTTTATACATCGCACTAAACCTCATACACACGACGTTCTTTTCGAGTCGGTCCTACTTCTGCAACCAACGCAACCTTATCTTTTGGAATGTATTTATTCCAATTGAACCCTTTGTCCTCTTGAGTCACCACCAAATCTTGTTTTCTTTATTTTGATGAACCTTCACCGATCTGTTTTTGATTCATCTTTGGTGGCTGCTCATTGGGGCGATGGTAGATTGCTTTCTTGTAGTAGTCTTCATGAAAAGGATTCACACTTTCATTAACACCCTGATTCGTGCACTCCTTCTTGAAATATCCTTTCAGTTTGCACTTGAAACAAGTGACCTTGAATTTTTCAAATCCCAGTTTCATTTTAAGACCTTCAAGACATTACCTCCCTGTTATCTCCATGAACCGTTGAGCTCTCTTGGTAACACTAGCCATATACCATCTGATATCTATGAGCTCCATCTCTTCCGGATCGATCTAGTAGTAATCTTCCTTAGTCATATTTGGATTTCCAATTCTGCTTGCGACTAGACTCTCATACGATTCCAGGATTGATGCTTAGAAGCTCATCTATTGCTTGGCAGCATCAACATTCATACTTGGAGAATTGTTCAAGTTCAGGGCAATGTTGCATTGAACTAGATTTGGATTTGATTGACTTGATGCAGAGGATGAATGATAACCAGAACCATAGTTCAGATACCTGCTTTTTGATGAATCACCAGAGTTCTCTACGCTAAAAGCAGTACCAATCTTTGGTGCTTGATTGTTCAACATGCTTCCCCAATAATAAAGATTGACATTTTGTGGATAATTTGAACTAATCATTTTTTTTTGCTTTTTCAGTTCCAGTTCATGGCCTTCAAGTTTTTCAATCAAACTATCCAAAGTAATCTCGTTAAACTTTGCATCATTTTTAGAATCATGATAAATGTTTGCCAATCATCCACACGAGGTAATGCCTCAATCAGTTTGTCGATGATCTCTTCTCTGTCCTTCTTGATTCCAAACCTTTCTAGCTCAATTTTTAAATGACAGAAACGTTCTATCATTTGTCGGACATTCTCTCATTTCATGCAACTGAACAAGTCAAATTCTTTCTTTAACAAAGATATCTTGTTTTTCTGTATCTCTTTTCCACCTTCAGCTTTCACTTTCAGCGCCCCCACATGGATTTTGACGTTCCTTCATGTTGTAACAAACTTATAATATCTTCCCTAACCGATTGTTGTAACAGTGCGATCATTCTTTGTTCGTTAGAGAACTCTATTTTATCAGCATCTTTTCAAGTTTTTCAAAGATTTGATGATGATTTTGGTTGAATTTTGATATGAAAATTTGAAGGATTATTTAAAACTTGATTTCGCACAATATGTTTGAATATAAGCTGTTCTTAATTGTGAATTCGACTTGAATCTGATTTTTAAATTTGAAAAGAATGAGTAGAAGAAGAATGAGCAGAATAAGATGAAATCAGCTCTGATTTAGATGAATTCAACTTGTTTCTTGAATCTTCAATCCTTGCAATCAATCTCCTGCTCTGATACTACTTGAACGTGCATGTTAGGATCGATTTCGATACACCGTTGATTACGTAGATATCGTATCTTGTGCGGAATCTAAGTAGGAGAGTGGATCAGACAAGAACAAGCTAATTAACAATGTTTTATATTGATTGATATTCAGTACAATACGATGAAAACCAACAGATAGAGTAACAGCTCTCAAGTCTTTCAAAGATACCAATGAACAAGACCTAAACACCTATATATAGTGACTGTTCATCTGCGCAAACCACACACACGAATCCATGCAAGTTCATGTGAACCTGTAACTGCTGATCAACACAAGTAGGGGTGTTCAGAAAAAACCGTAACCAAATAAAAACCGTAAACCGAACCGTAACCAAATAAACCGATCCGAATAACGAATTCGGTTTTTGGTTTGGTTTCTAATCGAAACCGAATTGTGAATATGGTTTTTGGTTCGGTTTATGGATCCACATTTTATTTTATTTGGTTTATTCGGTTTATTTGGATAGCCGAATAAACCATTTAACTCAATTAATTATTAAATAAAAATAATAATATTTTATAAATCATATACAATTTATTAGCCCAATATAGTTATTTTTTTATGCAGCCCAAAATAACAAATGTAAATCTAAAAGCACAACTCAAACCCACTCATTTAAAAAATAATAGAACTTTAGACCTTCAGTATAGAAACTAGGGTTTAGGATTTCTACATTTTCTTGATACATTTAGCACGGTAGGTAAGGTGCTTGATACATTTAGGAGTTCTTTAAGTCCTCCAATTGTTGAAGCTTTAGTTAAAACTTTCTGGTATTCATATATTGTTAGGTGTAAATTAGTTGCGATATTCGGAAGTTGGAACACAAACATTAATATAATTAGGAAAAAAAAAGTACTTAGGTACAATTTGGTTAGATTTGGTTTATTTGGTTTCTAACCGAAACCAAAGCGAATTGAATTTGGTTTGGTTTGGATCGGTTTGCATATTCCTTATTTGGTTTGGTTTGGTTTTTGGTTTGGGGTACAAAATTTTGAAAACCGAATAAACCGAACCGAATAAACCAAATAAACCATAAACCGAACCGATGAACACCCCTAAACACAAGTATGCGCGAATGGACTTTGTACATTAAATCCTAATTATGCGCATTGATCCGTGCGAACCCATGAATATCACATGAAAGTTATATTTTATCACATCTCAACCTTGTCTTGTCTTATTTGTTTTCTACGATACGTGATTGATGGAAGCGATAGACGTATGCACTCACACAATGGTCAAATATGGGTTTCTATCTATGAAGGACTTAGAGATCTAATCCTCCAAGAAGCGCACAATTCCAAATACTCTGTTCACCCTGGAGGTGACAAGATGTATCAAGATCTAAAAAGGAACTATTGATGGATGGGTTTAAAGAAATCCATTGCCACCTATGTATCTAAGTGTCTGACGTGCTCACAAGTTAAAGCTGAACATCAAAAGACGTAAGGACTTCTACAACAGCTTGAAATTCCTACATGGAAGTGGGAAATGGTAACAATAGATTTGATTACCAAGTTACCTAAGACCAAGCGTGGTAATGACACAATATAGGTCATTGTTGATAGGCTGACTAAGTCAGCACATTTCTAGCCCATAAAGGAGACATATAGCTCTGATAAGTTGGCAAAGTTATACGTGGACGAGATTGTGTCCCTACATGGTGTGCCGGTATCTATTGTATCCGGTAAAGATACTAGATATACTTATCATTTCTGAAAAAGTTTCCAGCAATCATTAGGCACAAGATTGAATTTCAGTATGGCTTACCATCCTCATACAGGTGGACAGAGTGAGCGTACGATCCAGACACTGGAAGACATGCTTAGAGCATGTGTGATCAACTTGGGTGGTAGCTGGGATGGCCATCTCCCCCTAATTGAATTCTCCTACAACAATAGTTATCATACGAGCATCAAGGCTGCTCCTTTTAAGGCCTTGCATGGGAGAAAATGTCGAACGCCCGTTTATTGGGCAGAAGTTGGGGAAGTCCAACTATCAGGACCTGAGATTGTCCTGGAGACCACGGATAAGATAATACAAATTCGTGATCATCTAAAAGCTGTCTGGGATCGGCAGAAGAGCTACGCTGACAAGAGGCGCAAACCTCTTAAGTCCCAAGTAGGGGATAAGGTTCTACTGAAAATATCACCTTGGAAAGGTGTAATGCGTTTCGGTAAGAAGGGCAAGTAGAGCCCTAGATATATAGGACCATTCAAGATAATCGAATGTGTCGGGTCTGTAGCTTACTAGCTAAACTTACCTGAGGAGCTCAGTGGAATTCACAATGTGTTCCACATCTGTAATTTGAAGAAATGTCTAGTCAACGAGTCGCTAGCAATGTCACACGAAGATGTGCAAATTGATGAAAACCTATGGTTTGTTGAGAAACCGGTTTCGATCGAGGATCGGCAGGTTAAGAATGTCACACCCTGACTTTTGCGGAAGTGTGATTATGTGTGACTTGCTTAATATCATTACATTCAACCATAACAAACAACTATATGATAAAACCAAGATGTTCATCCATAGAAAGTTTTAAAACATTACAAGCAACATTGTTTTAAATCCCAAAACACAGACTTCATGTTTGTTGGATCGTGTTTGTGACCCTAAATAGTCAGTAAAGGCAATTCATCTTCATTTACTAAGGCGGAATCAAAGTAAACAAAATCACACAGCTTGTTTCCTTTTCAATTCTTCTCTATTACTGATTTCTGAGTCTTTACAATGATTTCTGATGAAATTTTGGCAGCACCTTGACTCACATACACACACATGTTCGCTTCAAATGAACAACACACACCCTATTTATAGGCTTGGCTAGTTCGCTTGAAGATGTACATGATTGCTTCAAGCGAACACACACAAAATCGTTTCAAGCGAACTGGCATCAGTTGGTTTCGCTTGAACATGACATGATGTCATTTCAAGCGAACTACCATACAATAACATATAAAACCCTAAAATGCTAACCCATTGTGTGCTCATTCATTCTATCTAGACCTAAGACTTGATTAAGACGTAGTCATCAGACATTCAGTGCACCAACAGACTCCCCCTTGGATGCTGACGAAGTCTTCAGCGTCGAGTCTTTAGTCTTAGTCTTTCTCCAAATTTTCTTCACATTGTAAAAGCTCCTTCAATCTTTATCTTCAACCTCTAATCTTTAATCTCCCCTTTGATTGTTGATCCAGAATTCTGACTCCCCCTTTCGCATACTCCCCCTCTCGATAAGCTAGGGCTTAAATTCTGGTTCAAACTTTGACATTTTGTTGCCATGGGGATACCTGTATAAACTCTACCCAAATATAAGATATATGACAATAACAATTTCTATCAAACTTATCATTCAACCACAAATGATAGTCTAACCAGTGTTTAAAAAATCCACTTAAGTATTCAGGTCTAAGTTAATGACCCTGATTACCCAATTAATCTACTAAGTCCAACTTAATGACCTTGGATGATCAGAGATAATTCACACTGACATTTTGATCAAACATTTTCTGAAAAATTACAAGTTTCAAATTAATGAACTTGTGTTAACTTTTCAACTTTCACACATTTATCATGTTTTAACTCCAAACTCATCCTCCAGTCCAGAAACTTCCTGCATCTGCTTTAAATTGTGAATCTGAAGATCAACTCTCCACTTTGGTTTGTCGGAAAATAAAACAGAAATGTAAAATCTTTTTGGATTTTGAATAAAGCTTCTAAACTAGAAATGAAATACAGAACTAAAATGCAATAAAAGTAAACTATTTACAAACATATTTTTGGTTAAGCGTGTTGGGGAATCATATCAGCTATTCGACAAGCTACAAGTACCGTTAAGCTTCAATTACATACTCAGAATTAAACAATTCGCTTAGATTATCGATATACTGATCCACTTTAAATTCTCACACAATTTTCAATCTGTTCAGGATACGGATTTAGTGATTTAGAGACTTAAACTTATACGTGTGTCCCACCTCTTGAATATACTCCCGTATCCACATCCCAATATTCAGTCTTACAGGTGAGTATACCACATATGATATCTGTAAGGGATTAAGATACGAAGAACCGTGAGAGCTCAGGTCAGAACTTCCGTTCAGCAGAGAGATGACGGCTTCGACTTTGGTGTGTCCCCTTTAGAGGATCTTTTGTTACAACAACATTGATTAGCAATTTTATTCTCTTCATCATTTATGCTGAGGGTGATGCTATGTTACAAGCATTGCAGAAAGTATTATTCAAGGACTAGGTCAGAACTTCCATTCAGCAGAAGTCCTGGAATAATACCCCAGATATCACTGAGTATAAAGACCTAGTATATCAGAAAAAGAAATCTTTCAAACAAGATTTCAGGGGTTACCTATATATCCAAGTAGTGTTTCCCACGAATTAAGCAAGTTTGAATATTTATGTTTATATCCCAAACAAATCTACTAAATGTGTAAAAACCTATCGGCACATCATCAGCGAGACTGTTTAACACATTTAAACATTCCATTTCTTTAGCATGCCGTAACTGTCAAGCCGATGTACTATCATTTTCCCTTTTTACACAAGCTCTTTTCTGGTTTTCTATTGTTTTGGATTTTGAAAATATCTCATGTTTTTGTATTTTTGTCATTTTTTAATGTTTTTGTATTTTCTGAAAATATTACCCTATACCTCCCCCTAAATACCAAAACAAGTAAAAAAACGACAAACCATTGCAGATTGCATCTCAACATCATCTACAATGTCTCCTTCATCAACGCCAAGAATCTCCTCCAACACTGATAAAAGCTTCATACCGTTCAGTTTTAGCAAATATTGAAAGCGTGTTTTATCAAATGCTTTGGTATGTAAATCAGCTTTTTGCTCGTCAGTGTGGATTTTCTCAATTCGTATCAACTTCTTCTCAAAACAATCGTGAATTAAGTGATGACGAATCTCTATGTGTTTTGTTTTAGCGTGATGAACTGGATTTTTAGTAATGTTAATCGCTGCCTCATTATCAACAAAGATAGGGGTGTTTAGAAATTGCAAACCGTAGTCGCGCATCTGTTGCTAGATCCACAAGATCTGAGAGTAGCAACTGCTAGCATATACATACTCTGCTTCACATGTGGATAAAGCCACAGAGGTTTGCTTTTTGCATTGCCAGGTAACCAATCGTGGTCCGAAAAACTGGCACCCTGCTGTTGTTGATTTAGCGTTAACTTTGCAGCATCCGAAATCGGAATTGGAATACCCTTCGAGCGTGAAATCGCCTTCTCTTGGATACCACAACCCCAATGATGGAGTTCCTTTCAGGTAGCACAATATCCTTTTCACAATCACCATATGCGAAGCTCTCGGGTTAGATTGAAATCTTGCTGCGAGGCAGGTTGGGTACATAATATCGGGTCTTGAAGCTGTCAAATACATTAGCGATCCGATCATGGAACGATACATCGTTTCATCTACCTTCTCTCTGGTGAGATCAGGGTTTATCCCATGATTCGTTGCTAATGGGGTGGAAGCTGGAGTAGAACCTGACATCCCGAATTTCTCCAAGATATCATGAACGTACTTCGTTTGATGTATGAAAATTCCTTTGGGTAATTGATCAACCTGAAGACCCAAAAAGAATTTCATCTCACCCATCGATGACATTTCGAATTTCTGCTTCATAACTTGTTCAAAATCTTTGCACAAATTTTCATTTGTTGACCCAAATATGATGTCATCCACGTATATTTGAACTATCAGAAGATGTCCGTCGACCTCTTTGGTGAAGAGAGTGGCATCCACTTTTCCACGAATAAAACTGTTGGCTAGTAGGTGTTAAGATAAAGTCTCGTACCAAGCTCTCGGGGCCTGGTGTAAACCATACAACGCTTTGTCTAATAAGTAGACCTTGTCTTTGTGGATTGGATCGGTGAAGCCCGGTGGCTGTCCGACATATACCTCCTCTTTTACCTTCCTATAAAGAAACGCCGATTTCACATCTAACTGATAAACTTTGAAATTTTTCCAAGACGCAAATGCTAGGAAGATTCTGATTGCTTCAAGTCGAGCAACCGGAGCATATACTTCAGTGAAATCTATACCCTCCTGCTGACTGAAACCCTGGACTACGAGTCGAGCTTTGTTACGAACAACAACTCCTCTATCGTCTCTCTTGCACTTGAACACCCACTTGGTGTTTATCTTCCTTTGACCATCAGGCAAATCCACTAACTTCCACACTCCCAACTTCTCAAACTGACTCAGCTCCTCTTGCATAGCATTGACCCAAGAATCTTCAGTTAGCGCCTCTTTGTATATTCGCGGTTCGATCTGCGAAATAAAACAAGAAGTGAAAACTCAGTTTGTAAAGATGCTACTGTAGAATAAAAACAAGTAAGGCCTTGGTCAATTTGTCGTCGTGTGCGAACGCCTGTTTGAAATTCTCCAATGATCAACTCTTCTGGATGATATGAAAGAGTTCTCGGCATCACCTCGCCTGAAACATCTACCTCACCTTCCAGATTAGTAACATTCTGATTTGCACCTTGTTCACTGACTGGGTTAGTTTGACTTGAAATCTGAATTTGCTCCCCCCTCAGAATCTGAATCACCACGATCAAATACTGGCATGTTCTCAGATTCTTGATTATCATTCTGTACCGTCTGATTATCATGAGCAACTTCATTTTGTTGAATATCATCATGTTCTCCAGCATTGCTTGGACCTGCTTCATCATCATTTGAAGTTTGTCGTGGTCGTCTTGAATACTCAGCTGGGAACCTTTCCTGCGATTCTTCATACTCTCTTAGAATATCCAACTCATCAAAGAAATCTTCTTCTTCTTCTTCCTTTTCTTCTTCCATGTCAAACGAATCCCACAAAGTGTCATAATGGAAACGCCATGAATCTCCAGGATTCTGCGGTGGCATTGTGTAACCTTGACACTCAACATTCTGTGCTTCAATAATCCGCTTCAAGCTTAGAACAAACACTCGTTTCTGAGGACTTGAATATCCCACAAAAATTCCTTCAATGCTCTTTGCACCAAACTTTCCAAAAGGTTCTAGAACTGTACAGGGAGACCCAAACGGTTCTAAATACTTCAGATTCGGTTTGCGGTTATTGATCAGCTCAAAACACGTCTTGTTAAATTTCTTGACAGTGAGAACCCGATTCAGCGTATAGCATGCGGCGGAGACTGCTTCTGCCCAAAAATTTATCGGTAGCTTTGAATCAGCAAGCATTGTTCTGGCCGTTTCGATTAGCGTCCTGTTTTTACCTTCTGCAACTCCGTTCTGCTGCGGAGTGTACGGAGCACTAAACTCATGCAATATACCTCTTTCATCACAAAATTCTTCCATCTTGTTGTTCTTGAACTCAGTACCATTATCACTTCTGATTCTTTTGATACGCCTTTGGTACAAGTTTTCAATTTTTCTGAACAACGCCATTAAACTATCAAATGTCTCATCTTTCGACTTCAAGAATGAAACCCATGAAAATCTGGAATAATCATCAGTAACCACAAGACAGTAGAGATCCCCTGTAATACTTTTGACGTTTACTGGACCAAACAGATCCATATGTAGTCTCTCTAAAGGTCTGGAAACTGAATTGACTTGCTTGTTAGGGTGTGACTTTTTCTTCTGCTTGCCTTTGATGCAACTAATGCACTCCCCTTCCAGATTAAAACCTTTCACATGAACACCAGTAACCAAATCGTTATGCACCAGGTGATTCATTTTCCTCAAGTGAATATGGCCCATCTTTCTGTGCCACAGCTTCGATTCCTTCTCCGTTGCTTTTGACATAAAACAATGTGCCTGACCTGTTGTAGTAGTTACACTCATGTCCAACACGTACAGATCATTCACTCTAGGTGCCCTCATGATAATCCATTCTTTAGGGATAACAAATCCTGGTTTCAAGATCAAACATTCTTTGTCAGTAAAGTGAGTGGTATACATCCTGTCACAAATCTGCGAGATACTCAGCAGATTATTCTCCAGCTCAGCAATGTAGTTAACTCTCTCAAACGTAACAATCCCATTGGATAACGTTCCTTCACCAACAATTCTACCACCTTGGTTTCCTGCGAATCCCACATAACCACCATTGAAATTTCTAACATCATACAACAATGCAGTCTTTCCTGTCATATGTCGAGACGCTCCACTATCCATAATCCATCGTGAAACAGCTCTCGGAAGTTCCTGCACATATCACAAATTGATTTTACAAAATATTTCAATAAAGATGCCGATTCATGCTTCACAATTTGAAACAACTCTCGGAAGTTCCTGCACATATCACAAATTGATTTTACAAAATATTTCAATAAAGATGCCGATTCATGCTTCACAATTACCAACTAGGAAGCTCCGGCAAGTCCAAAATTTTTAATGAGATTTTGATGTTACCCAAGCCTCTTTTGACTCGGGTAACTTTACTTTAATGTGAGTTCTAGCAGTGTAAAGTGGCGGAAATTTTTTATCATTCATCTTTAAACTTTCCTCATATTCAACCTCAACCTTTTTGTATAAGAAAAACTCATCTATTTTAAGTTGACCGGTTGGTTGATTTTTCTTTTGAACATTCTTCTTCTCTGGTTGAGTAGAAGATTGTTTCTCCAATTTTTCATAATAATCCAAAGGAACATCCATCTTTACCGGAGTGGTAGAAGACAATTGTTTTTCTTTCTCTGAAACCTTTGGTTTAGATGAACTTTCTTTCTTGTCAACCACTTTTGGCTTCCATATTTGTTGAGATGAAGCAACCCGTTTATAAAATTTTTCATTTTTAGTTACCACATTCTTAACAGGTTCAATTTTGACTTTTGTTTTCTCATTTTTTAAAATTTTCTCAACAATCATTGGAGCTTTTCCTTTTGCATCAACCTTCTTCTTTTGACTCTCAACAACTTCAATCTTAGGCTTGGAGTTGGTGCAATTTCTTGCAATGTGACCAACTTTGTTGCATCGAAAGCATGTACGAGTATCAACTACCCGACTTGTGACTTCAGACTGATGTTGTGAGGCCTTCTTTGCAAAAAATTCTTCATTTGACTTCGAAAAAATTTCAGATTCTTCATCAGAAAGTGAACTTGAACCATTCACAAACACCTTTTTCTCAGCAAACCTTTTGTTTTGAAAATTCTGTTTCTGATAATTCTTACCACCCTGATAACCACCCGCCAATTGTTTCGATTGTTGTTATAAAAACGCGGTGGAACTACAGGTTTCTTATAGTAAGCTTTATCTTTCTCAAAATTCATTTGCCTCTTTGTTTGTTTTAAACTCTTTACTTCAGACAAATCAATTTCAATCATTTTGAACACATTTGTCAATTTTGAAACATTTACATTCTCCAGAGGAAAATCAGAATCCGAATACAACTTATCAGATCCAGCCATCTTGTACATCACAAGACCCGGTTCATCACCTAAGTTGTTTTTGGATTTTGGTTTTGGAATGTAATTGTCCAGAAAACAGTCATCTTCCTCAGTAGTGTCACTTTCAGATTTTAGAACATTTTCAACCACACTTTTTACCACTTCAGTTTGGACACTATCGTCATTAGAAGATAAAGAAAATGTCACATCAATAGAATCAGGAAGTTTCACTTCATTTTCTTCTTCAAGATTAACCAACCCAGATTGCTTTTTCGAATAATTGTCTAGAACTGGTGGTGGAACTTGATGAAACCCGACCCCAGTTCCGTCACAATATACATCTTTGCCTGCTTTGTTTTTCCCGATGGGTTTGGGAACAATGTGTTGCAAAACAAAACTTGCAGAGTTGTAACTGTTCAATTTCAAATTGATACGCTCATTCTCAATCTTAGCTTCTTCAAACTTAAGCTTCAATTTAGCAATCTCATCCAATTGTTGATTGATTAATTCTTCTTTGATCCTTAAAACACTTTGTAAGTGACAATTTTCTTTGTATGTTTTACCGTTTCTATCATCATTATCTTTAACCGTGCTTTTAAGCTTCTCAAATTTTCCAGTAATCTGACGATTTTCAAGAACTAACCTCTCATTTTCTTTTCTAACCTTTTCTTGATCAATTTTATCATTTTCAATTTTGTTAGTTAATTCTTTTACTCTGTCGTTCTAAGCTTTCAACATTTTATCACGGTTAAGGATTTGATCCTCAACACTTCTGACTCTAGCAGTCAGATCATCAATCTTCTTACCTTTGAGATAAGTGTTTGTACTACAAACTTTGCATTCTTTGATGCAATTTTTGCAGTTAACATCACCACTGTCTTTCTTACCTGACTCAATTATTGACGCATTTGAACTGACCTTGCTTTTAGACTCAGAAACGGATTTAGAGTCTACCTCAAGTGCCTTAGCAGCCAGCACCTTGTCAGCCATCTTTCCCATGTTTTCAGCATTCAACTTTTGAGTCGTGTCAATGATTCCAGTATCAACCTTCTTTGACTTCTCTTTTTCTTTCTCTTCTTTCTCTTTCTCTTCTCCACTTCCCCACCATTTTCTTTGCCAGTAATCATCTTCATCTTTCATTTCTTTAATTATGGTTTCCATATCAAGAGTGTTATGGTCAACAACAATGTTTCCCTGGGGGTCAAGATAACATTCTCTGTCTGGATCCCATCTATTTGCTCTTTTTGCTTCAAGATAGATACCAGATATTCTGATCATTTTGTTCTGAGCTATCAGCTTTCTGTGACCATACTTCTGTTCTTCAGTTCTGTTGTCTTTCCTAGGAACTGGTTCAGATTTTGCCATGAATGCATATCCAACCGCATCCTCCTCAGGTAACAACTCACTCCAGTCGAAACCTTCATCGTCATGAATCACCGCAAGAGCTCTAGATTTCTCTTTGTTATCTTCAAGCTGCTTCATTCTCGGCGGCTCCGATTTATTCTGATGATAAATCGCCTTCTTGTAGTAATCTTCTCTGAACGGGTTTTCAGACTCATCAGCATACGCATTTCGGCATTCACACTTAAAGTGACCTTTCTGTTTACACTTAAAGCATGTCACTTTAGACTTGTCAAAGCCTAACTTGGTAGATGGTCCACCAATAGACTTTCTTCCAATTATCTCCATGAAACGCTGTGCACGACGAACTGCACTGGCCATACACCACCTTATGTCGATCAATTCCATCTCCTCAGGATCTATCTGATCGTAATCTTCTTTTGTTAGGTTGGTGTTGCCTATCTTCCCTGCAACAAGACTTTCATACGATTCTAGCACATACGCTAAGAAAACCATCTGTTGTTTAGCAGACTCCTCGCTGAAATTCTGAGCGTTCTTTAAGTCTACAGCGATGTTGCATTGGAATAAATTCTTTGCATCAGATTGGTTTGAATGTGACGAAGAACCATTGTGAAATCCACTGCTTTGACTTTCTTTGTTTGAAATGTTGGAATTCTCAGCAGAAAATGCAGTCTTGGGAGATGTATTCTTTGGCATCATGCTTTTTGGATAATACAAATCCAAATTCTGTTGATAAGTCGAGTGATTGACTTTGTGAGTTTTCTTTATCTCCAGCTCGTGACTCTCTAGTCTTTCAATCAACAGATCCACCGTAAGCACTTCAGGCTTGATCGTATTCTTCAACATCAAAGCATAATATTGCCAATCCATCTCATCTGGCAATGCATCAAACAATTTGTCAATCAGCTCTTCTTTAGTATAGCAAATTTCATGTTTCGCCAGTTCCAGCTTCAGATGCCCAAACCTCTCAATCATTTTACAAACTGATTCATTCTTTAAACACCCAAACAAATCAAACTCTTTTCTAAGTAGTTTCTTTTTGTTTTTCACTATTTCTGCACTTCCTAAACATTTGATTCTCAACTTATCCCATAGATCTTTAGCACTAGTGTATTCGATCAAAGATATGATATCTTCTCGAACAGATTGAAACAGCAACGCAATACATTTTTGCTCAGCAACAAACGATTCTATTTCGTCAGGTGATGTTAAGCTTTCACCATTTTTGCCTCCATCATTGTATCCATTCTTTAGACTCTTCCAGCTTGGATAAGCAAAGGCCCTTAACCAATCGTCAAACTTCTTGGCCCACCGACTGTACTCTTCGATAGCCATCAACTTCGGGGGTTTGTTATATGTTCCAAATGCGCTTTCAACTTCCAAAGCATCCGATAACTTTTTCTTTGTATTTGGCGTGTTCTCATTGGTGTTGCTAGAAGAATTATCATCTCCAGAATTTCCAGCAAAAGCATACATATCGCTAAATGGGTTCATGAATAGATCATCCATCTTGTACGTACCCGAAAAAAAAATCAACAAACACTTAGAAATTTCTTGATTTTGAAAAATACAGATTCAAGCGAAAACATTTGAAGCGAACTCAACTTTAAAACAATATTGCTTTTCAAGCGAACTTAACAAAACAAACTCAAGCGAAACACTTCAAGCGAAACCAAAACACTTGAAGCGAAATGGAAATGTCAACTCAAGCGAAATACCACTCAAGCGAACTCAGACAAATATGTATTCTTTTCAAGCGAAACTAGCAACAATGTATATTTCAAGCGAGATCCCAAGATATTTCAAGCGAACTCACTATTTTAAGAGGTTTCGCTTGAAATTTTCAAGCGAAATGTGATGATGTCAGCATTTTCAAACCAGATTTCAAGCGAAAAGTCAATTTTTTATATGAATTTGATCGATTTTAAGTCCAATTCACTCAGGGATTTGTTAACTCTATGTTTCGCTCAATATATGTGAGTTTCAGGCCATTTCAACCGTAAAACAATGTCTAAATCAGAAAAGAATGAGTAGAAGTAAGAAAATCCAATGATTTCAAGCTGCAATGGTATGAACTCCTTGTCCTGAGCTCTGATACCACTTGTTGGATTGTGTTTGTGACCCTAAATAGTCAGTAAAGGCAGTTCATCTTCATTTACTAAGGCGGAATCAAAGTAAACAAAATCACACAACTTGTTTCCTTTTCAATTCTTCTCTATTACTGATTTCTGAGTCTTTACAATGATTTCTGATGAAATTTTGGCAGCACCTTGACTCACATATACACACATGTTCGCTTCAAATGAACAACACACACCCTATTTATAGGCTTGGCTAGTTCGCTTGAAGATGTACATGATTGCTTCAAGCGAACACACAAAAAATCGTTTCAAGCGAACTGGCATCAGTTGGTTTCGCTTGAACATGACATGATGTTATTTCAAGCGAACTACCACACAATAACATATAAAACCCTAAAATGCTAACCCATTGTGTGCTCATTCATTCTATCTAGACCTAAGACTTGATTAAGACGTAGTCATCAGACATTCAGTGCACCAACAATGTTCAAAATACAACACCAACAAGTTTTAGATCCATAAGGACTTTCACAAAAGTCACTAACAAACTAGGTTTCGAGCCATGTATCTTATCCAAGATAAAATACATAACCCAAACCCTTCGACTTCGGATGACACCTTTTATTAGAGACATGACTTGTAAACTTCAACGCCCGCCAGATCCATACTTAATTTCCTGAAATACATGTAGTTTGAAAACATCAACAAAAGTTGAGCGAGTTCATGTGTTTTGTATGTGTGCACGAGTATCCTTGAAAACATTTGTAAGTATGTATGTATGTATGTATGTATGTATGTATTTGTAAACTGGTATGACGCAACAAGGAAACATATCAATTAATGTGTAGCTAATACATTAATATGTGTGCAACGTCGTAGGAAGGCTCAAACCTTTTCGTATTTCATACCGGGCCACCCGGCTGGAACAACAAAGTCACCACATGGGCCAACTCGCGGACCCGTGGGTGGGGCTCGCAACACCCAAATAGATCTATCACTCATGCCCATCGGTCCTTATAAAAGGATTAATGGTCTTAAGTTAACACCTACCCTTTCACCTGATCTAACAGTATTTTCCTTAGCTAACCATACCATTCATAATCATTGTATAAATTGTAACATGTATTTCATCCCCGAAGTTATGAAACCAAAAACAGTTAAGAAAAAAAGGGGGGGGGGGACCATGAACTCACAGTCTTGCGTTCTTCATAACAAACGGTAACTCAAATCTTCTCCTGGTGTACACGACTACCTACAACGTATTACGGTTTATTAGACGGGCGGGTCGTGCCTTGACTTTGTATTAATTAGTGTCTTTATGTTACGTTTCTTTGCGTCTTCAATATTATTCCAAGTTATATAATTATTTGTTAAAATAATATATTTTAACTTGTTATTTTTTATGTATTTATACATGTATATCCTTCCCAAGGATAGGTGTATTTGTATTCGTATTCTTATACTTGTATATTTTTGTCATGTATTGGTGTCATATTCCGGAGTGTATTTATACGTACGTAAATACGTATCTTTATTGTGTTTATTAAGTATTCTTATACTTAATTTTTGTATTAACTTTTCCGGAATAATATTTCTAGTAAAAATACATCAATATATATTTCCAAAATATATATTTCAAGAAATATTACTTAGAAAAATTATTTATAATTTTTCCTTTGGCAAAATTAATTGTATTTTCATGTAATTTCCAAAAATATTATATCTTCAAATCCAACTTAGAAAATATATATAAATCCATCTTTCGTCCAAAGATAGTATATTTCAAGTTTATTTAAGAAAATACTTTTTCTCCAAAAATAATGTATTTCATGTTTGTTTGAGAAAATCTATTTTCTTCCAAAAATAATATATCATCTATTAATTCCAAGAAAATATATATTTTTATTCACCCAAAAATAATATATTTTCTTCTTGTAAAAAATATGATATAATTTTGTAATAATTGTAAAAATCACATTTCCATTCTCTTGGTGTCCAAAATACCAATTACCAAAATATACTTATGAATTAGTTTTTCGGAATATTTTGTAAGTTATATTCCTTATTCGGTTTCTCCAATATTTTGGGTATAATTTATATATTCATTCCCTTGGAATTTTGGTAATATTTTGGATTGTAATTTTTGGTATAATGGTGAGTTATATTATTTCAAGTCCTAAAATAATATAGCTAATACACATAATATACAAATAATCACACATATGGTGACATCTAAATATATATTTCCTAAATACATACTTAGTCACTTTTATTTACAAAAACCAACCTCCAATATTTATAATTTTTGTAACAAAATTTATGGCAACTTTATATAAAAATTCATGGTGTAAAATATACTTGTAAATATTTGTTTAAAAATATTTTCTAAGTGTTTAATTTTTAGAAAAATTTTGCCATAGTTTCCCCTTAAAAATGGAGGTTTCCATGCTTTCAAAGCATATCATTTTCTTTTATAAATCACCACAATCAACAATAAACCAATCAGCACTTATCAATTGCCAAAATCAAGCATAAATTACTTATTCATGAACTTGAAAGTTTACAAAAATTTGTAGTAACTTACTAGTGTGTTTAGTAGGCTTAGTTACCCTTTAAAGTGTGGTTGTTTATTTAAGAACTTCATTTTTTGAGAAGTTAGTTCTTTACAACTTGTAAATCATTTTTCTAAAAATGTTTCTTCCTGAGTTTTTCTTGTTACATA
>JARYGA010054904.1:0-66366 GCA_030545235.1 Helianthus tuberosus | reverse complement strand
CCTCTTTTGAAGGTGACGTTACCCTTAACCTAGTAGTTTGAGTCAGCAAGGATACAATCCTAAAGGGTCAGAATATTGAAAGATAATTAATTAAGTTATTAATGCGTAATGTGGTAGGCCCCTCTTTTGAAGGTGACGTTTGTAACACCCCGAAAACGGCTTTGGTAATCAAACCACGTTAATAGTAAAGACGGGTAAAATACCGTTAGTGGTAAAATTTACCCGGTAAATATTAGGATTTAAATAATTAATCCTAATAATAAATAAAAAGTGAATAAAAGCTTTTAAGAAATAGAAGCTTAGAAGGCCCGAGTTAACGTGACCTAAAATAAACTTAGTCATAAATATTCCTGAACCCGCTAAGTTAACTAGGAATATTAAACCTAGTTAATAAGTGGGAATATTATTGAAAATAATCAGGTTGTGATCTAATTAATAACTAACCAAACACGAGGGACCAAAGCCGGGTAACTTGAAATGGGAATTATAAACTTAAAAATAAAACACAAAAACACACACACAAGAGTGTGTGCGTGCGTGAGAATGGCCAGGAGAAGCTCTTAGAGAGCTCAAACCCTAATCAACACAATTTCATCAAATTGAAGGGGTAAATCAAGTCCAAATCAAAATCCGAGTATGAATTAGTGATCTCCATTGAAAAAGGAGTCACGAGGTATGTAAATTTCTTGGAAAATCTCTAGTTGAAATTCTGAGCAAACCTAGAGAATTCGAATCTAAGCTTGCATGTATGTTGTTTGGATGAAATTAGGGATGAAACTATGTCTAGTAGTAAACCCTAGCCATGTAATTGTTGAATTGATGTTCATTGTTGTGAATTCATAATCATACACTCATGTGTCAAGTGGGTTTTGATTATGTAGAAAAGATGATAATATAGTTGTGTTAGAAATCATCATAATTGATAGTAGATGCAAGATACTTGAACAAATTGCAAGTTTGAGTATTTGATCATACATGATAATGGTTGAATCTTGATGTTAATCTTGGTAAAATGACTAATTATGAACTAGTTAGCAAATGTGTAGAATCATGCCCATTAGGTGTTTGTTACAATGCCTAAATGAGAACTAAGTGTTGATAATGTGCCTAATTGAGTCTTGTGAACTTGATAGTGCAATCATATGTGTTAATTGGTGATTTGACTTTTAAATAGTCAAACCGACCATTAATAAGATCGAATGTTAATTGTGATAGAAAATATGTAAGATGGAATAGTCATAATTAATGATGACTAATATAACCGTCTTACGAATTATGATGATAGTTTGACGCTTGATAAGCTAGGTGGAGGCTTGGAAAGGAAGCGGGTCAAACGAAGCAAGAATGGCGGAAAACAATAATTCGGATGCAATGTAAGTATAGCTTACACTAGTCTTAAATTGTGGAATGTTTTCTTGTCATATAAATTATGAATGAGATATCTAAACAATTGAAATATGATGTTCCATCGTGTAGTCGAACGGAACAAGAAAATCAAAGATGATAGAAACCATAATAATGGATAAAAAGAAGTAAATCGATAAATTGGTCATATTATGTCGAAAGAAATACACGGTTTATATTTAAAATTTCCGTACGGTGTTAAACGGGAAGAGTCATGTAGAGGAGATGATAATAAATATCATTTCGCAAAGTTAAATGGTCATTTCGGCCAAACGGGTCAAAAGGTGTAGACAACACCTTTTGACTATATAGACTAATGATTCTTTTGTCGAGTCATATGCTTACAGGAATAGATATCCAATGGATATTCGCATCGTTCTTAATTAGCGAATATAAAGCAAGGTATTAAAATCGGGTCTATTTGTTGATCCGAGCCAGGTACGCTTATTTATGATGTATGTAAAAGTGCTAATTTGGTCGAATAATTGGTGATAGCCCTTCATTGTAAAAGAAGGACCAAAATCGACCAAAACGCCCTTGTAGGCTAAATTGAACAAACAACTCTTAGAGGTTGTTTGGAAAGGAGTCTTATGATTAAACAAAAGTTTAGAACGAGTACGGGTAGTGAAAGATGTAATTCTTGGGCCAAAAGACTCCATATGAGTCTTTGCCGTAAAATGATAGTTCAAGAAGTATAAATTCGGAACACATAGATATCTACTTTAAATCCAACACACATTTAGGTTGTGATGGAAGAGTACTAGATAAGAGATATAGGTTACAACGCTAGATTAGAATGAAAGCGAAATTGAGCTTAAAAGTGCTTAAAATATCCTTAACGGGTCAAAATAAGCATACTAGTGAAAACGGGATTAATTTGTGTAATAAACCTATGATTAGAACCTAATATGGTATATCACAATTATTTGATGAAGTGTATGAAATATGGGAATCAAATAAATACGTTTGTTTGATAAAATGCATAATCGGGTCAAAGTTTGGTATAAAGGGTAATAAGCCGAAGACTTAGAAGTCTTGAATTTTATCAAGCCGGATGTCGGATTTTAACTCCATATGATGGAGAATCAAATTACAAACATGTAGGAAGAAACGGTAGGTCAAACGGATAAGCGGTTTGAACGATACGAAAGATTTCGTGTCAAATTACGGCAAAATGGAAAGGTGGGATGCAGGTGCCACCGTAAATTACGGTGCCACCGTAATTTACGGTGGACCTGAAATGGTTTACGGTGAAACACTCCTGATTTACGGTGGAAACAAATCAAAACAAGGACTACCGTAAATTACGGTGTCCACCGTAATTTACGGTGGACCCTGTACAAAAATGTATTTTTGATCAGTTTTGTTTTCCGGACTCGTTTAGATGCGTTTTAAATACCGTATGACTAAAGCATTTCATGTTTATGAAATGTAGGTACTTTCTGGGATGCCGGAAGACGATCAAGCTCAGCGAAGAACCGAACACGATAAAGATACACGCTTCCGCACATTGCAACGTTGTAGATTTTAATCAACGAATTCGATCACGTTTTGTAGAATAACCTATGATTTGTAAAAGTTTTAATAAACCCGTATTTTTATAGCATGTGTAGTCTTAACTACACATCTAATTGTTGGTATTTACATATAAAATAACTAGGGTGTTACAAGTTGGTATCAGAGCCTTGGTTTAAGAGATTCGAGTATGGTGGGGAGGAACCATGCTTGGACTTAAACCTTATGCTCTTGACAAAGAATAGTGTTCGGTTCGAGGCTTGATCGCAAATCCGGTAAGTACAAGTACGTGAATAGTTAGTATGCTAAAGTGTTGTAAACAACACATAGAGCTATCGTGTGGTATATGTTACCCCAATTTAAATGATTGATATGGTTGACGAAAATACGCGCGTTGACGCGTATAGTAGAAAAAGCCTTGTATTATAATACGAGCGATTATTGAAGTTGACATTACTAACTCTTGTGAATGTTTTAATTGAAGGACACTCGCGTCTGAAGAGGACGGGAGTTGAACGAATTATGGATATGATGATGGAACGGTACGAGATATGACAGGAAGAGCATACTCATCAAGGGCCAAAATCGCGTAACGGTCGCGAACAAGGTTAATAGCAAGGAACGCCCGTAGGGGCAAACATTACAAGGTGCACATTTTAAATAATCGCACAATTAGCAATATGCAACAAACACGTAGAGAATGATCGTTGCATGGGTAAATTAGAAACTTGGAAAGCCTGAACAAGAATACATATCCAGGATATAATTTCCAAGAAAACTGAATAGAGGCGTTACTTACATAGGGCGTGATGTGAAAACTATAAAAAGGTCGTGTACGTTATGTGTTAAATCGCTTACTCTGGCCAAGTAAGTAGTGGCATATGATACCACGAGTTTCTTATAGCGGACACATTTACATCCGATGTAGTAAGGGCGGAGTAAATGGGACTAATTAAAAAGTACCCAAATGAATCAGATAAGCAAAATATTTGATAATAATGTAAACGCACAACCGAGTGACTGAAGCGTATTACATCAGGATAATGAGCCCGAGCGAAGGGACAAAGAAGCATGTAAAATGATTTAGACAAGTATTGGGAAGGAGTGTATTTACACTCGAACCCATAAAACGCAAGCATGTAAAATGATTTAGACAAGTATTGGGAGGGAGTGTACTTACACTCGAACCCATAAAACGCAAGCAAGTAAAATGATTTAGACAAGTATTGGGAGGGAGTGTACTTACACTCGAACCCATAAAACGCAAGCAAGTAAAATGATTTAGACAAGTATTGGGAGGGAGTGTACTTACACTCGAACCCAGAAAACGCAAGCATGAAAAATGATTTAGACAAGTATTGGGAGGGAGTGTACTTACACTCGAACCCAGAAAACGCAAGCATGTAAAATGATTTAGACGAGCATTGGGAGGGAGTGTACTTACACTCGAACCTGGAAAATGCAAATATGTCCCTTAACGGGTCGTTTTTGTAAAACGTCAAACTTAAAGACAAAGTCGGAATATAAAAATGAAGCGAGGTCTTAATGCATACCGGGAGGGTTGCAATAATAACAACTTCGGTAAAACACCCGGTGGATGGGTAAGAATTAAACACATGCGTAAACCAAGAGACGTGAACGCGGGTTGAAAAATCAAAGTAACTTGGATTACGAGTTATGACTATAAAATCTCGTATATAGAAATTTTGAGTAAACATGTTCAACTATTCGAAGTCGAATGGGTTGAATAAAGAATAACGTTGATTGTTTAAAAATGATGGATTTCACATTAATAGGTCAAACATGTTGAATACAATATAACGCCGAATGGTACAAATGAGCGCCAGCCAGATAAAGGTAGCGTTAAATGCAAGAGAATAATGAGCCGGTAATGGAATATAACTAAATAAGAATAAATTATGGATTGTCAATATCCTGGTATGGATAATTGACAAAAGTTACAGAGAAGATCCTAAAACTAAAACTTCGGTTTTAGTAAGAAATAATGTTTTTACAAACATAAATTCTGATAGGAATTTAAATAATAAGTATGAAAGATACAAGTCTTGACACTGATAGGCGCAAGACAATATATTCGAAAAGTGAGATATTTTCGAAAATGAAAGGTTGATATAAATTAAACATGATGTAACACAATCACGGTCAAGAAATGTAATGTGAAGTAGAATCACATTATAACCAAGCAAGCGGTAAAAAGGAACTGGACAAATAAGTCTAGTTAGTGAAACCGGTTAAAGTCAGCAATTCAAGTTAAGAAATTTGGTTCGCTTGTAAACGGTAAATTCGGTATAACTAAACCGAATAAATAAAGTTGAAAATAGAAAGAATTGTTGCTAGAGTGAAAGATTTCACTAGAGACCTTTAAACGGGTCAAAGTAATGGATTCATAAAGAATTCGATAGTATATAAAAGCGAGGAGTATCGCTAAGTTAATTAAACTAGTGGAAATAACGAGATTACGTTATTTCAAGTCGCATTATGTCATGTAAGATACGTAGATGATTAATAACCAAAAGAATATTACCATACTTTTCTGGTAATACTAACAATCGGTTAAGATATGAGAAATGCTTAATTGATTATCGAGAGCAAATGCATGGAGCTGAACTCGATAAATTAAGTAAGAAAAGGTTTCGAGGACGAAACCTCTTTAAGGGGGGTAGACTTGTAACACCCCGAAAACGGCTTTGGTAATCAAACCACGTTAATAGTAAAGACGGGTAAAATACCGTTAGTGGTAAAATTTACCCGGTAAATATTAGGATTTAAATAATTAATCCTAATAATAAATAAAAAGTGAATAAAAGCTTTTAAGAAATAGAAGCTTAGAAGGCCCGAGTTAACGGGACCTAAAATAAACTTAGTCATAAATATTCCTGAACCCGCTAAGTTAACTAGGAATATTAAACCTAGTTAATAAGTGGGAATATTATTGAAAATAATCAGGTTGTGATCTAATTAATAACTAACCAAACACGAGGGACCAAAGCCGGGTAACTTGAAATGGGAATTATAAACTTAAAAATAAAACACAAAAACACACACACAAGAGTGTGTGCGTGCGTGAGAATGGCCAGGAGAAGCTCTTAGAGAGCTCAAACCCTAATCAACACAATTTCATCAAATTGAAGGGGTAAATCAAGTCCAAATCAAAATCCGAGTATGAATTAGTGATCTCCATTGAAAAAGGAGTCACGAGGTATGTAAATTTCTTGGAAAATCTCTAGTTGAAATTCTGAGCAAACCTAGAGAATTCGAATCTAAGCTTGCATGTATGTTGTTTGGATGAAATTAGGGATGAAACTATGTCTAGTAGTAAACCCTAGCCATGTAATTGTTGAATTGATGTTCATTGTTGTGAATTCATAATCATACACTCATGTGTCAAGTGGGTTTTGATTATGTAGAAAAGATGATAATATAGTTGTGTTAGAAATCATCATAATTGATAGTAGATGCAAGATACTTGAACAAATTGCAAGTTTGAGTATTTGATCATACATGATAATGGTTGAATCTTGATGTTAATCTTGGTAAAAATGACTAATTATGAACTAGTTAGCAAATGTGTAGAATCATGCCCATTAGGTGTTTGTTACAATGCCTAAATGAGAACTAAGTGTTGATAATGTGCCTAATTGAGTCTTGTGAACTTGATAGTGCAATCATATGTGTTAATTGGTGATTTGACTTTTAAATAGTCAAACCGACCATTAATAAGATCGAATGTTAATTGTGATAGAAAATATGTAAGATGGAATAGTCATAATTAATGATGACTAATATAACCGTCTTACGAATTATGATGATAGTTTGACGCTTGACAAGCTAGGTGGAGGCTTGGAAAGGAAGCGGGTCAAACGAAGCAAGAATGGCGGAAAAGCATAATTCGGATGCAATGTAAATATAGCTTACACTAGTCTTAAATTGTGGAATGTTTTCTTGTCATATAAATTATGAATGAGATATCTAAACAATTGAAATATGATGTTCCGTCGTGTAGTCGAACGGAACAAGAAAATCAAAGATGATAGAAACCATAATAATGGTTAAAAAGAAGTAAATCGATAAATTGGTCATATTATGTCGAAAGAAATACACGGTTTATATTTAAAATTTCCGTACGGTGTTAAACGGGAAGAGTCATGTAGAGGAGATGATAATAAATATCATTTCGCAAAGTTAAATGGTCATTTCGGCCAAACGGGTCAAAAGGTGTAGACAACACCTTTTGACTATATAGACTAATGATTCTTTTGTCGAGTCATATGCTTACAGGAATAGATATCCAATGGATATTCGCATCGTTCTTAATTAGCGAATATAAAGCAAGGTATTAAAATCGGGTCTATTTGTTGATCCGAGCCAGGTACGCTTATTTATGATGTATGTAAAAGTGCTAATTTGGTCGAATAATTGGTGATAGCCCTTCATTGTAAAAGAAGGACCAAAATCGACCAAAACGCCCTTGTAGGCTAAATTGAACAAACAACTCTTAGAGGTTGTTTGGAAAGGAGTCTTATGATTAAACAAAAGTTTAGAACGAGTACGGGTAGTGAAAGATGTAATTCTTGGGCCAAAAGACTCCATATGAGTCTTTGCCGTAAAATGATAGTTCAAGAAGTATAAATTCGGAACACATAGATATCTACTTTAAATCCAATACACATTTAGGTTGTGATGGAAGAGTACTAGATAAGAGATATAGGTTACAACGCTAGATTAAAATGAAAGCGAAATTGAGCTTAAAAGTGCTTAAAATATCCTTAACGGGTCAAAATAAGCATACTAGTGAAAACGGGATTAATTTGTGTAATAAACCTATGATTAGAACCTAATATGGTATATCACAATTATTTGATGAAGTGTATGAAATATAGGAATCAAATAAATACGTTTGTTTGATAAAATGCATAATCGGGTCAAAGTTTGGTATAAAGGGTAATAAGCCGAAGACTTAGAAGTCTTGAATTTTATCAAGCCGGATGTTGGATTTTAACTCCATATGATGGAGAATCAAATTACAAACATGTAGGAAGAAACGGTAGGTCAAACGGATAAGCGGTTTGAAAGATACGAAAGATTTCGTGTCAAATTACGGCAAAATGGAAAGGTGGGATGCAGGTGCCACCGTAAATTACGGTGCCACCGTAATTTACGGTGGACCTGAAATGGTTTACGGTGAAACACTCCTGATTTACGGTGGAAACAAATCAAAACAAGGACTACCGTAAATTACGGTGTCCACCGTAATTTACGGTGGACCCTGTACAAAAATGTATTTTTGATCAGTTTTGTTTTCCGGACTCGTTTAGATGCGTTTTAAATACCGTATGACTAAAGCATTTCATGTTTATGAAATGTAGGTACTTTCTGGGATGCCGGAAGACGATCAAGCTCAGCGAAGAACCGAACACGATAAAGATACACGCTTCCGCACATTGCAACGTTGTAGATTTTAATCAACGAATTCGATCACGTTTTGTAGAATAACATATTATTTGTAAAAGTTTTAATAAACCCGTATTTTTATAGCATGTGTAGTCTTAACTACACATCTAATTGTTGGTATTTACATATAAAATAACTAGGGTGTTACAACGTTACCCTCGGCTAAGTGGTTTGAGTCAGCAGGGATACAATCCCAAGTAGCCGGGTTAATGTATTAATAGTAGTTTACATATGAGGGGATCAAACTATTCGCACCCCCGCCATCCAATACCAGTGAGTATTGAAGGAGGTCCTAGTAAGCTTGACCCAGATCCTTGCAGGATCTATACACTGAACAAGGCAAGAACCTTACCAAACCATTCCCTTAACCCCCGACCAGGTAGCCAACATATCTCTATATAGACCGTAGAGATATGAATGGTGTAAATCTTTTATTTTATATAGACAGTAAAATAACGCCAAGACACCACGGACAAATGATAAGAAAGTTTCACCTTCAACATAAGAAACTAGTTATTAAAGTCATTAATACAAAACCAAATAAAAAGTGCGAAAAGATTAAAAATAAAAAATATTACACTAAATGCTTGTCTTCACCAAGTGATGTAAGAGATTTAGGCAAACATGGCCTTTGATTGTCAAGAACTCTTACTATCAATCTTGGATCCCGAGACTACTACACACACTCTATGATGGATGATGGTGGTGGATGTGGGTTGTAGTGGTGGTGGAGTGTGGGTGAAGTGGGAGAGAGGTGGTTTGCCAAGGGATGCCTTTGAAGTGAACCAAGCACCTCTATTTATAGCCTGCACAGAAGCCCGGACATGGCCCCGTGTCCATCCACTTTCTCTTTCTTCATTAATTGCAATTTGTCTGCATTAGCTCCACACGCCCCCGTGTCCGCTGGGCACGGCCCCGTGTGCAGAAGCGTATCTGTACTATCAAGATTTGCTTGGATTATGCGAATCTTAGCGTTGACCACGACCGCGTTAAGCTGGGCACGCCCCCGTGTTGGGAAATAGAAGCTTCTATAGCTTTGTCCTTTCTGCAGACACCTGACCATGCCCCCGTGTCCGCTGGGCACAGGGCCGTGGTCAGCCTTCTGTTCACTTGTCTTTTCTTGGGAAGATGCTATCGAGGGGTCGGGCATGCCACGCTTATTCCTTTTCTTGTAATTATGTTAGATTTTGTTGCATAATTGCTCCTTTTGTTCATTTATGCTCATTTAGTCCTGAAAATACAAAAGGAAGACAAAAGCACACTTTTTCCAACATTAGTACTAAAAAAGGGTTAGTTTTAGGCCTCATTTGATGTAATTTATATGTTGCATTTTACACACATCAAATACCCCCACACTTGAATCTTTGCTTGTCCTCAAGCAAAACTCTTTATAATATGGCTTACACTCCCAAATGGAATGGGTAGAAGAGAAGTTTTGGGCTTGTATTGAGTGTCGGGAATCCAAGATCTTTATTAGGCTTTTATTTTTATGTTATTTACAATCGTATTCGTTATGATTTATTTTGAACGTTTCATAAGAGAAATTACTTATTTGGGCATAACATGCCTCTTTAAAATTCCATTTATATACAAGTTCACATACCTCACGGGAGATCACTCAACACTCAGCCGAAGATGTATTTTGTGAAACACTCGGGACCGGCATGGAACTTACTTCTACCATATGCTTGCCAAGCAATCAATCCTCCTCCTTTTTAACTATACACCTTTGTAAATATCAAGAGGACTTGGGGAAGGGTTAGGCTTGGGTTAAAGGTAGGTGGTTTGGGTTAGTGGTTAGTAAAAAGGGCGAAAGGCGTAAAAAGCGTCGGTCGTCATAAAACTTTTTTGTTTTCGTGACTTTTATTCAAACGAAGCATTTTCAAACAAAGTTTCTTTTGAGGAACTTGTTTGTTTATTGCTATACTTCAAATTTTTTATAAGGAATGTCACATGAAAACCGAGCTTTTTTTACTAAAATAAAGGGTTAAAAATAAAAAGGTTTTGGTGGGTAAAGGGTGTTTGTTTTGTGGGTTTAGAAACGAAAAGGTTTAGGTTCAAAGGGGTTAACTAGGGGGATTTTGGGAAGGTGGTAAAAAAATGAAAAAAAATGGTGTTGAAAAGAAAAAGGGTTAGTCCTAATGCCTCCATCATTTACTTACTTGGGTTTAAGTTGGTAAGGACCGGGAATGTATCGTTATGGCAAGTTCTAGAGTCGTAAGAAACCAAGCGTCTATTCACACAAGAAACGAAAAAATGAGCATTTAATTTAAATATGTGTATTTGTATGCTCAGTAAAGGCTCAAAACTCACTTTTTATGGGAATGGGTTTTTAATGTGATCAAGTATATATAATCAAATTTTAACTAGATTTGTCATGCCGTTTCATACTTTTCTTATGTTGGTTCTTTTTATCACGACGCTATCGGTTGTAAATTTGTAAAAATATCACCTTTTTAGAACTTGTTATTCCCAAATTAAACCAAGACAAGTAAAATAAAATGAAAAGTTTTTGAAAAAAAAGTTTGGGGTGATTAGCGGTTCCAATAGAGTTTTGTGTAAGGCTTGTTATTAGGATTTGCAAAATTCAAGGTTTTAGCATCCCCCCTCCCCCCACACTTAAATTACACCTTGTCCTCAATGTGTCCCAGAAATAAGTTTTTAGGTTGATTGAATGTGTAAAAAGGTGTTAAAAGCAAAATTTTATGTTACTGGGCGTCTGGACACGGGCCCGTGTTGATCCGGGCACGGCCCCGTGTTCAGATTGCCAATATCATAGTTTACAGAAGGCTGGGCACGGGGGCGTGTTCAGTGAACACGGCCCCGTGTCCAGTTACCTATACTGGGCATTTTCTGCAGATCCTTGGGCACGGGGCGTGTTGGCTGAGCACGGCCCCGTGCGGAACTTGCTATAATGAAGAAAAAGTGTCGGGAGGCTCTGTTTTTGTGCATGGGGTGTAGGTTCAAGTTTCCCTTAGTAGCTTCCATCATCCCGAGTGTGTTTTATCCTTCAAACACCATTAATTAATTAAAACAATCATTCATTGAAGAGTGAATTACATTAGTTCCTAGAAAACACTGTTGAACCATTAAATCGACTGCTATGGTTAATTTTCTTTTTACTATTCAAGTCATAAGGTAATATGACAATTATAATCATTAAAAGATATATTATAGCTTGGATGTGTGTTTTCTATATATTTTGGTTGACTTTGCATCACAACACTTCCTGGCTAAATTTTCCTTTTCTTTCTCCAATAACTAGTGGCGGACTCAAAAATTATTTCTTGGAGGTGCGAACGAGGGGTTAAACCAAACTTTCAAGGATGCAATCGGGTTTTTTCCCTATAAGATACACTAGAAAGTTTTTAACGGGAGGCACGTGCCCACCCAAGCTTATGCTTGGGTCCGTCCCTGCCAACAACACTTCTTCCAAATCGCAAACTAATTCTATAATGTCAGTACTGTTGTTTATATTTTTTCACTTATTGTAGGCAACTGCACTAATCAGTTTATATTTTTTTTCTTTAAATCATCTTAGATATGTCTTTCATACTTAAATCGCAGTTCAATTATATTTCTTGTTGAAGAAACACCAAATTAATCTGGTGATTAGTTTGTGGTATGTGCCTCAACAAATAAGGTTAATCTTCTTAATCTTCTCCAAGCTATGATCTGAATCTTCCTGTAAAACACTAAACACCCCGTTAAGCTTGTTAAGAGGAAGGGAATAGGGGGTTCTCCTCTTAACCACTCTCCGGTGTGAGAATAAGTATATGTGTTGTGAAAATAAGTGTGTGATTAATAGTGAGAGAGCAAGGAATCGAATGTAAGATTAAATATATTATGTATTAATATTTAATCTAGTAGTCATTATAATCATTTGCATAATATAGATCAAAATATATAATAACCTATTAAGTAATTAGTTGGTAATTGTTGATGGACCATATTACCCTTATTAACTAATTAGGTTTCCTCCTGGGTGCTTATATAAGGAGACTTATGTAGAGGTTAAAAGGTTACACACTTAGACAGATAACCTAATTCAGATAACATCACAATCGGCCTCTTCTCCATACCGAACTCCCTATTCGGTTTTGTCATTACCATCATCAGTCTGCACCCTAAGGAGGAACCAGATCACCTTGACAAAGATGTCGAACTCCATGTCTTCTTCCCTCACTTGATTCTCCACTGCACTGTCTGCGGTGACAGGTATGTTTTCATGTTTTCCCTTACATTTAAACAGAACCGATCAACATGTGGTATCAGAGCATATGTTGATTAGTCGGTTCTGTTTTGTATCCGTAAATCTGGAATAAAGATGGAAAACAAGATTTGAAAACCCTAATAAATTTCGGTTTCTGTCATCCGAGATGCCATCCCGGATCTGAATCATGCATCTCGGATCATATGTTCATTCATCATTACTGTTCCGAAATCAACATGTTCAGAATTATGTTTAAATGTGTAAAAAATTTCCAGATTTCGGATGAATGTTTGAATGTTTAATTTTAGGGTTCATCACATGTTCATGAGAAAATTCGAAAATTCCCTTAGTTTTGGAATGAATTCGGATTATAGGGTGTTTGTTTCTGTTTTGATCTATTTTACCTACTTAACAATTTTCGAAATCTGTTATTATCATTAATGGATATAATTTTCGGAATAAACAGATAAATATAATTAATATCTAAACAGGAAACTTAATCCCATAATCCCTAAGATTTCGGATTTCAATCTTATCAATTATTAACTGCCTAAATTAAGGATTTTGTAGCTTGTGGAACACATTTCGGATGATCTTTTCGGACCATCACGGATCATTTCGGACTAATCATTTCGGACTAAGCGTCCATCACGGATCAACATCTGCCTGATCATTTCGAACCATCACGGATCATTTCGGACTAATCATTTCGGACTAAGCGTCCATCACGGATCAACATCTGCCTGGTCATTTCGGACCATCATGGATCATTTAGGACTAAGCATCACCATCTCGGATGATTCCAAGACATAACTCATCCGAGATCATCCGAGATCATCCGAAATCATCTGAAAGCATCCGAAATCATCCGACTTACGCGTCTTGGACACATCCGAGATCATTCGAAATCATTTATCTCGGATGAATCCAAGACATGATTCATCCAAAATCTTGAGTGTTCATAAAGTGCCAGGACTTGTCCAAAATCCCATTACTTTATTAAGCAGTGGTTTGCTATTAAATGATTGGTTTTGTAAATACTTAGTTAAATAATCAGAATCAGATAATGCTTTACAAAACCAAAATAGCTTAACTTGAATGAGCTTCTGATGTATCATTTCTGGCCAAAGCTGATTTGATACATCTACTTATCGTTCAAGTATTACAAAAGCTATGTTAAGTGTGCATTACGAACATGAATGTCTTAATATCTGGCCAAAGCTGATTTAATTCTTTCATATATAGCATACTTAACCAGTGCATAACGAAAGTAATTGTTTCATTTCTGGCCAAAGCTAATTTGTCACAACCACTTTGCACACATGCTTAAATGATTACACTTCTGGCCAAAGCTGATTTGTCTTCATTTAAGTAGAATTTTAACTAAGTCTATTATTTTGATGTTAGTAAAAGACAATATCACAGCTTCATAATTAAAATGGTCATTATTTATGCCTGCCTTAGTATTACGTGCCCTTAGATCACATTAGAACTTCTTTCTTAGTATCATATCTTGCTCATCTTATTTCCACTATCAGCACCCAATTGCGGGATTCCACCTTTAACTGGTGATAACTTTGCTGCATGGAAGGATGCTCTCATGCTTACACTTGGATTGCTTGATTTTGACTACGCTCTAAGAGAGAATAAGCCAGCGGACCTTACTCCACAAAGTACTACTGCTGAGCAGTTGACTCATGAAAAGTGGACTAGGTGTAACCGCATGTCTCTCATGTTCATGAAGCAGTCCATCAGCAATGCCATCAGAGGAGCCATTCCTGATTCTGAAGATGCTAAAACCTACTTGGCTTCTGTGGAGGCGCAGTTCAAGGGGACGTCTAAAGCACACGCTAGTACCCTTATTCTCAAGCTGGTGACGACTAAGTATGATGGGAGGAGCGGCATTCGCGAGCACATCATGATGATGAATGACATGGCCAATAAGCTGAAGGGGCTGGAAATGGAAATCAATGATGGTTTCGTCGTTCATTTCATCATTACTTCGCTTCCTTTGAAGCATTCAAGATCAATTACAACACTCAGAAGGACAAATGGACGATGAGTGAGCTGGTCGCTATGTGCATACAGGAGGAAGAGCGTATGAGGATGGATCGCATTACTGATGTTGCAAACTTCACCACCTCCAACTCTAAGAAGAGGAAGAACAATCATCAAAGGAAGGATGCTTCAAAAGTCCAAAGGCCCAATCCTAATACAAGTGCACCTTCCAGCTCTAAGAACTCCTTAGGCAGAATCCACTGCAAGTTCTGTAAAAAGGCAGGACATATGCAGAAGGAATGCCCTGACTTTAAGGAGTGGTTGGCTAAGAAAGGTAACGATTATTTTATGATACATGAGTCCTATAATTTAAATGTTCATGCTAATTCTTGGTGGTTTGATTCTGGTTCTATGGTTCATGTTATCAATTCAACTCAGGGATTCCTTACAATCCGGAAGCTGGAAAGAAACCAAAGAACGCTTAAGGTTGGGGATGATCGAGAATTAGAAGTGAAGGCCATTGGAACATTACAATTATTTATGAAAACTGGTTTATGTATTAAACTTTATGATACCTTATATGTTCCTGAGGTAACTCGGAACCTTGTATCAGGACCAAAGTTAGACATGGACGGTTTTATTGTTTCCCATGGTCATCGCAAACTCTCTATCCTCTATGATTCTGTTCTTTATGGTACTGGTATTCTGGATGGTGGTCTCTATAGATTAGAACTAGATGATAATTTTTCCAAATCTTTGTTGTCATATAACATTAATGAATCACTCACAAAGATGAAGAGAAACGAGACTTAGAGACTTCATCCATGTTGTGGCATCAACGTTTAGGCCACATCTCAAGAGAACGATTAAATCGTCTCGTAAAGGATGAAGTCTTACCTCCTCTTAATTTCTCTGATTTTGGAACATGTGTCAAATGTCTTAAAGGTAAAATGACATTAGAGAATAAGAAAGGTGCCACTAGGAGCTCTAATTTATTAGAACTCATTCACACTGATATTAGTGGTCCCTACCAAATCACTGGCATAATAGGACATACTTCATTTATCACTTTTATTGATGATTATTCTCGTTACATGTACTTGTATCTTATTAAGGAAAAATCTGAATCTCTTACAACTTTTAAAGATTATAAGGCTGAAGTTGAAAAGCAACTAGATCGTCAGACTAAAGTTGTGAGATCAGATAGAGGCGGTGAATATTATGGAAGACATACTGATGTGGGTCAAGCTCCTGGTCCATTTTATGAGTTTTGTAAGGGCTAGGGGATTGTGAACCAATACACCATGCCTGGTACACCTCAGCAGAACGGTGTCGCTGAAAGAAGAAACCGTACCCTTATGAACATGGTACGCAGTATGTTAGCCAACACTAATTTACCATTATACCTCTGGACTGAAGCGTTAAAAGCAGCTGTTCATATACTCAATAGAGTTCCTTCTAAGTCTGTCCCTAAAACTCCTTATGAACTTTAGACAGGAAGGAAACCGAGTCTTAAATATATAAAAGTATGGGGCTGCATTGCTGAAGCAAAACTTTACAATCCTTTCCTAAGGAAACTTGAACCTAAAATAGTTACCTATTTTTTTATCGGGTATCCTGATAACTCAAAGGGTTATCGTTTCTATTGTCCTTCTCATGTCACCCGTATTATTGAAACCAAGCATGTTGCGTTCCTGGAGGATTTCAAGGTCAGTGGGAGCAGTACCAACCCTTACAAAGAATTGCAAGAAGTACAAGACGCGGGGGGGAGAGACTCGTTGCTTACCATTACTCCGATTACTCCTCTTGTACCCAATGCAACTACTGTACCTGAAGCTACTGCACCAACTCCAAATTTAACTCCACAATCAGAACCCATTATACCTCATGACGAAGGCACATCAAACGCTCAAAACCGAGACAACGCTGAACCTGATAATCAACTCAGGAGGTCATCTAGGCAAAGAAGGCCTACTAATTGGGATGATTATGTTACCTACCTGACTGAAATGGATCCCGGAAAGCTTAATGATCCTATCTCTTACAATGAAGCCATTAGCTGTGATCAGTCTTCTGAATGGAATAAAGCAATGATTGATGAGCTTGAATCCATGAAGAAAAATGACGTCTGGGATTTGGTAGAATTACCCAACGGTGTCAAACCCCTAGGATGTAAATGGGTGTTCAAAACAAAACTGGATCCGAATAGGAATGTTGAACGCAACAAAGCGAGATTGGTTGCAAAGGGCTACACTCAGAAAAAGGGAATTGATTATCAAGAGACATTTTCACCTGTCTCTCGTAAAGATTCATTAAGGATCGCCATGGCCCTAGTAGCTCATTTTGATTTAGAGTTGCATCAGATGGACGTTAAAACCGTTTTCCTTAACGGAGAGTTAGACGAAGATGTTTACATGAAACAACCCGAAGGCTTTAAACCTGAAGGTCAGGATCATCTAGTCTGTAAGTTGAAGAAATCCATTTACGGGTTAAAACAAGCATCATGTCAGTGGTACCTCAAGTTTGATGAAGTCATGAAGAAACAAGGTTTTATGAAGAATCAAGTGGATCAATGCACCTACCTCAAGATGAATGGGAGCAACTTTACTATACTTGTCCTTTACGTAGATGATATTCTATTGGCAAGTAATAGTTTAGACATGTTGCATGAGTCGAAGCGGTTACTCTCGCATAACTTCGACATGAAGGATCTTGGAGATGCTTCTTACGCCATTGGCATCGAAATTCACCGAGATAGACACAAAGGGATCTTAGGATTGTCCCAAAAGGCTTACATAGATCGTGTCCATACACGTTACAACATGCAATAGTGCAAACCCTCCGTCGCTCCAGTAGTTAAGGGAGATGTTTTCTGATTCAACTTCATAAGGTCCTTCCCATTTTGGGGCAAGCTTCCCATCAGCAGGATTAGTAGTATTCTGAAAAGCCTTCCTTAAGACCTAATCCCCAACTTGAAACCTTCTAGTCCTCAGATTCTTGTTATAGGCTCTGGATATCCTCTGTTGATATGCTACCATTCTTAGCTTTGCCGCATCTCTTGTCTCATCCACAGTATCTAATTCTTGGCACAAAGCTTCAGGATTCGCCTCAGGATCCCGGAGGCTCGATCTTGCTGTAGGTATCACCATTTCTGTCGGGATCACTGCTTCTGCCCCAAACACCAAGGAAAATAGGGTTTGTCCTGTTGCACTTTTTACTGTTGTTCTATCAGCCCATAAGACAAAGGCTAATTCTTCTGCCCATCTTCCTTTCTTAGCCCCTAGTATTTTCTTCAAATTGTTGACAATTATCTTGTTTGAGGATTCTGCTTGTCCATTTGCTTAAGGATGTACTAGAGTGGATGTAATCATCTTGATTCCCTAACTTTGCAAAAATCAGTAGTCCTCATACTGATAAACTGAGAGCCATTATCACAGATTATCTCAGCCGGTACCCCAAACCTAGTCAGGATATTCCTCCTTATGAAAGATACTACTTCCTGATCTCTGACTTGAACAAATTCCTCAGCTTCAACCCATTTGGAAAAATAGTCTATCATTACTAGCATAAAAACTTTTCCTCCTGGAGCCTTGGGCAACTTCCCCACTATGTCCATACCCCATTTCATGAATGGCCAAGGGGAAGCAATAGGATATAATGGCTCAGCAGGCTGATGCAGTATGTTGTTGTGCCTTTGGCATGCATTACATCTTCGAGCATATTCTGCTGCTTCTTACCTCATAGTCGGCCAATAGTATCCTGTTCTTAGCACCTTCGAGAATAATGATCTGCCCCAGTATAGTTGCCACAATCTCCTTCATGGCTATCCTGAAGTACCTCCTTGGTCTCAGGATCTTCCAAGCACCTTAAGTATGGTCCTGCAAGAGACTTTTCATACAAAACATCATTTATAATGGTAAAACGAGATACCTTCATCCTGAAAGCCTTAGGACTCTCATCCTTTGGGATGTCTCCCTCTTTGAGGTATTTTATGATCGGAGCTGTCCATGATTCAGGATACTCATCATCAGGATCCTGGATACTTGATACTTCCTTATCCTGAGGCTTGAAGTGTTCCATCGCAGGATACAGGATATGTAGTATTGGTATTTGAGTTCCTTCCGGTATCCTGACTGTAGATCCCAAATTTTCCAAAGCATCTATTTCAGCATTATCCTCTCTTGGTACCTGTTCAAGTGTAAAAACTTCGAAATATCCTGCTAATTTTTTGACAATTTCAAGATATTCGATTAATCTTTCACCTTTGACTGTATAGGATCCATTGAAATGGTTAGTAATTAACAAGGAATCAACATATACTTGCAAATTTTTAACATTCATGTTCATGGCCAACTCTAATCCTGCAATCAAAGCTTCATATACTGCTTCATTATTAGTGGCAGGAAATTCACACCTAATAGCCTGGGGTAATATGTCCCCCTGTGGCGTTTTTAGTAGTATACCCAATCCTACACCTCTCACATTAGATGCACCATTAGTATATAATGTCCAGGATTCTAAGGTTTCTCCTAGTTGTTGTACTTCTAGGTCTACTTCATTTTGAATATCACTACTGAAATTAGCCACAAAGTCTGCTAGAGCTTGAGACTTTATAGCATTTCTAGGTTCATATGCTAGATCATATGCACTTAACTTTACTGACCACTTAGCCATTCTACCCGACATTTCAGGTTTTTTAAGCACATTTTTAACATGATAATTAGTTTTAACATGAATCCTATGTGTCTCAAAATAATGTCTAAGCTTAGTCGATGCCATAACTAGGGCCAATATCAATTTCTCTAAGTGTGAATATCTAGTTTCAGCATCTAATAAACTTTTACTAACATAATAGATGTTTTGGTCAAAAAATCTGTTGAGGATATTGCAACCAAACTCTATGTTATGGGGGTTTGATGCTGATTATGTAATAGCGATGAGGATCACTTCAATGTAAAGTGCACAAACAACACAAGGATTTATACGGGGAAAAAGCCCTTGATCAAGAGTTGATCTCCGGCACAAAAAACCCCGGGTGATGGAAACTACCGATCACCAAGCTCTAATAAATGATTAAATGTTTACAACTTCGGATAGTAACGAGCTAGGTACAAGGATCACTACGGTGAAATGTGTAAAAAGTGTATGAGATTGCTAAGTGTTTGAACGAGAGCTTGTATGAGCGTTTGTACGAGTGTGTGTAACTGAGAAATGACTAAGTGTTTTCTACTAGCTCGTTACTCCCTTTTTAAAATAGAAATAACCACCTAAACTAACTATCCGACTTTCGTGCCAAGCCTCCACGTTCTCCATAACGTCTATTTTTGGTCAAGCACGTGCAGAATAGTTTAGGAATATTCTCCAGGAATGTCGCTAAGACTTGGTCAAGCTTGTTATACCTGCGAGATGCTAAAAAATATAAGTAAACAATCGTCAGTACGAGGATCCTTAAAGTGATCCATGATCCTGATCCTGAAGCTCTTCTGAGGATCACCACCTGTCACAGAAGTAAGGATCACTAATTAGGATAACGAATAAGGATCACTAATTGTTAGAAAATCCTCCCCTAACAATTTCCCCCAAAATATAAGGAGTAATTTGTAAAATTGACGAGTTGTATTTTCTTGATC
The DNA here is from genome assembly GCA_030545235.1 of Helianthus tuberosus. NCBI lineage: Eukaryota > Viridiplantae > Streptophyta > Magnoliopsida > Asterales > Asteraceae > Helianthus > Helianthus tuberosus. The sequence goes on along the minus strand of JARYGA010054904.1, from coordinate 46,134 downwards.
TTATCCGTAACTAACTAACGGATATATAGCCGTTAAAATAGAACTAGCCGTTGCGATGATGATGTCACGGAAGTGACAATCCTGCAGAATCATAATTATAAATAGAGATATAGATAGGATCATTATGCATTCAAATTCGAAAGAGACTCCCTTTAAATTCTCAGTCGACGAACAACCAGGTAATTCTTTCTCCTCTTCCTTCCTTCTTACTCTGTTTCTCTATCTTTATCTCCGTCACTTCGAAAATGTTGCTCCGAAGTTCACCAGGCAAGGATCACCCAAAGAACAGTCCTCTGAAAAGCCAGGGGATCATTGAAGATTCCATTAAAGAACGCTGCTACTTCAATGATGCTCAGATAGATAGGATTCGTCACTGCTTTCCGGCGAACACCGAATTCAGGCCTTTTGACCCCAATGCCTTGAGCGATCATATCTCCGATAAGTGGGTTGCTTTCCCCGTCACTCCTTTCACCATAGGCTATACATATCCTTTTCCAGCCTTCACCCAATCTTTCTTCTCCCTAACCGGCATCTCTTATATCCAAGCCATGCCGATGATTTGGAGGGTTTTGCACACCCTTGAAAGGATCATCGATCAGGAGGGAATAGATCTAGGAATGGCAGAGCTGGGAGAACTGTATGATCTTACCACCTTTGGCTCTCACCGTTATTTGTTCAAACGTAAACCTGGTGAAGAACACCCGATCTTCAAAGCCACCAAGAATGATGCTAATTGGAAGCAGCGCTTCTTTTTTATCAAGAGAGATTCCATCCAGGATGGAAAGGATCTTCCTAAAAAATGGGCTACCCATGGTAGGATGGAGGATCCTGAGAAGGATCACCAGGAACTTTCTTTTGATGTAAGGATAACTGATATTTTTGCTTTCTTGTTATGCAGCTATTACCGTTTCACACCTCAAACTGTCCCCTGCTGCTAAGGAAAGGCTCCTTGCTTTCAAGAGACTTGATCCTGAGACAAGAACTTTCAAGACAACAACCCAAGATTCACAGGAGGTATCCTCAGGCTCTGTCACAATGTCAAGTAAGTATCCCTGTTTAAAATTTATATAGTGAAATATGAACTAGGAAAAGATACTTATCTTGTTTTAATTGTGTAGGTGCTGGAAAATCTGCCAAGCCTGTATCCCAGTTCAACACGGCTGACCTTGATGTCGTACGATCCAGGAAGAAGAGATCCACCACCAGTCCTAGCATTTCCATTCCAAAGGCACCCACTAAAGGAAAGGGTGTCAAGAAGAGGAAAACTTCTGATGCTGAGGATCTTCAGGGTCTACCACTGATCCGCCACCAGTTCCTTGAATACTTCAATGATGTAAGGATCCTTTATTCTGCCTATGTATCCTACTCGTATGAGGATCACTTGGTCTTGAACTGCTTTTATCCTTTTCTTTTGCAGAAATTTGCTGAAATTGAGGATTATGTGGGCCACGTTGAGGATCAAGATAAAAAGATTGCCGACCTCCAACAGGTTGCCGTGCTCAAGGATCTTGCCCTTGCTGATGCTCGGAAGGAACTCCTAGACGAGAAGACTAAGACAGCCAAACTTCTGATCGACCTTGACTATGAAAAGCATGACCTTATTGAAAATGCTAAGGTCTCTGCCGCCATTACGATGTACCAGACAAAATTGAAGATGGCCCAGGAAGCTCAAGATCCTAGCTTTGATAAAAACAGCTGGGATGTTGAGGGTTGGAAGGCAAGGTTGGCTGATCTTGAGGATGACGAGGAGGAGGCTACTGAGGTCTTGGCGATTGAAGCAAGTGGCAGTGGGAAGGATCAGGTGAAGGATACCGCAGCTGGAGGAGAAGAGGATGCAGCGAAGGCTTAGGCTGCATGATTGGGCGATGATGGATATATGTGCCAAGGCCGGAGCCCAATTTTTTAGTTTGGTGGTAGTTTTTTGTGGTTGTGATGTTTAAAACAATTTCATGGTTTGTACTTTGAACAATAGGTTTTAGGATTAAGGATCATGTATGATCCTTTGGACAATAGGCAGGATTGCAATTGGTGGAGGGATCCTCTGTTTGGGGGATGAAGCTATTGTGATCCTGCCGCCTTTATATTCCTGCACTACTTTTGAACTCATTATCATGGACACCCTTTACCTACCCCAGCGGACGGGCCACGTTTTGCTGGTAGAAGCTCGGGTAGGTAATTTTGACAACCTTTAAAGGGTTAGCCTTATGTTAATAAATAAAAACTTAACCTTTTGTCGCTTATCTTGTGTTGTTATCCTTTTTAGTATTTTACTTTCCAACTGTTGTAATGTTCATTCTATTTATACTTATCAATCCTTGAAAAATCAAAAAAGATATCCAAAAAGCTTAGGATATGATCAAGGATCACCTATCCCATAACCGATAAGTCTTAAAAGGTGATATAGTTTAAGAAACACAAGTTCAGTTGTCAAGTATAGGGGTTATTTAGAAGAATAATGAATAAAATCAAAAGAGTTAAGGATCATACCTGAGGATCCAAGTTAGAATCCTAACCATAATAAGGATAACTATAAGATAAACCTTAGAGTGAAATAAGGATCAAGGATCCCTAGCTGCCTATCTTCAAGGACCTGAAATAGAGCATAACTTGGGACTAAGCCGATATAAGAAAAGAGTTAGCAACTGGGGACAAGCCCAAGGATAACTGGGGACAAGCCCAAGGATAACTGGGGACAAGCCCAAGGATCGTATGTAAACTGGAGTATGGCCCTAACTGGCGACTATCCAAACTTGGTGACATGAAGATGCCAAAACCTTAGCTAACGTGAAAACGTTAGAAACCTTAGCTAACGTGAAAACGTTAGAAACCTTATGAACGGATGTATGGTACGTCTACCATTATACGTAGGATCCTAAGCATAGCCAGAACAATGGAATTATCAGCCCCTAGAACGAGTACTGGTCCCAAGGCCTTAAACTACACCAGGATCATCGTGCGCTACAGGCGGAATCTGGGGACAAGCCCAAATAACTGGGGTTAAACCCAAAAGACGGATTGCTTCTGTGGATAACCAACGTTGTGCTAAAGATACCTGAACTTTCAAAACTTGAACTCACGTGAGAGATGGATAAAGGATACATGATCCTTATCCTTATATGAGAAAATAAAGAAATGAAATAGTTCAAGATTAGGATATTACCTGAGTAAGGATCACCGATACTTTGAGGATCCTTTAAGGATATCCCTATCGTGAGGATCACCTATGCCATAAGGATCCTGCTTACATGAAATATTTCTTCAAGTGGACAGCATTCCAAGCTCTTGGTAGCAAATCACCTTCCATGGTTAGCAATCTATATGCCCCCTTTCCTGCTTCAGCTTCAATCAATAAGGGCCTTCCCATTTTGGAGCCAATTTTCCATCAGCAGGATTGGTGGTATTCTGAAATGCTTTCCTTAACACCATATCTCCAACTTGAAACCTCCTGATCCTGACATTTTTGTTGTAAGCACCAGCCATTCTTTGTTGATAACTGGCCATCCTTATCCTAGCCATATCCCTGATTTCTTCAATAGTGTCCAGGTCTTGAGCCAAGTTTTCATCATTTTCCTCAGGATCACGGGTACTTGTTCTAGCAGTAGGAACCACCATTTCTGTTGGGATCACTGATTCTGCCCCAAACACCAAAGAGAATGGTGTTTGACCAGTAGCATTCTTGGGGGTTGTCCTATCAGTCCAAAGCACATAGGGTAGTTCTTCTGCCCATTTCCCTTTCTTGGATCCAAGCTTTTTCTTCAAATTGTTGATGATGATCTTGTTGGATGATTCTGCTTGGCCATTAGCTTGTGGGTGGACTGGTGTTGAAGTTATCATCTTAATCCCCCAGCTGTCACAAAAGTTAGTGGTTCTGCCCCCAATAAATTGGGAACCATTATCACATATAATCTCGGAAGGAATTCCAAATCTAGTTATAATATTTCTTTTAATGAAGGATATAACTTCCTTTTCTCTGACTTGGGCAAAAGCTTCAGCCTCTATCCACTTGGAGAAGTAATCAGTCATAGCTAACATGAATACTTTCCCACCAGGTGCCTTAGGGAGCTTTCCAACTATATCCATACCCCATCTCATAAATGGCCAAGAGGAGGATATAGGATGCAATAATTCAGCTGGTTGATGAAGGATATTGCTGTGTCTCTGGCAAGGATCACATCTTCTGGCATACTCCACAGCATCTTTCTTCATGGTTGGCCAGTAGTATCCTGTCCTCAGGATCCTTGAGAATAAAGCCCTGCCCCCAGTGTGGTTTCCACAATCTCCTTCATGGAAGTCTTTTAAAACTTCTTGAACTTCAGGATCCTCAATGCATCTCAAGTATGGTCCTGCAAGAGATCGTCTATACAACATATTATTCATAATTGTGAATTGAGATACCTTAGATTTGAAAGCCCTAGGGTTTTCTCCTGTAGGAATCTCTCCGTGTTGTAAGTATCTCATAATTGGTGAGATCCATGATCCTGATCCTGAATAGGATTGAGTATCCTCACTAGGGATAACTGCAGAATCATTTCCTATCTCCATAGTCTGGTGATCCTCGATAGCCGGGGTCAGGATATGGATAATAGGAATCTTGATATCCTCTGGGATCTTCAAAGATGATCCTAAGTTAGCCAATGCATCAGCTTCTGTATTTTCTTCCCTTGGTACCTGTGACAAACTAAAGGAAACAAAAGAGAGTGCCAAACTTTTGACTATCTCCAAATATTTGGTTAGCTTTTCACCTTTAACAGCATAGGATCCATTAAAGTGGTTTGTAATTAACAAAGAATCTACATGTACCTCAAGATACCTGATCCCCATATGCTTTGCAATTTGTAAACCAGCAATTAGGGCTTCATATTCAGCCTCATTGTTAGTGGTTTGGAATTCACAAGCTATAGAATGGGGTATTATGTCCCCCTGTGGCGATTTTAGTAGTATTCCAAGACCTGTGCCTTTGATATTTGAGGATCCATCAGTATAAAGTATCCAAGGATCCTGGGTCTCTTCTAGCTGCTGGACTTCTAGCTCAGCTTCTTCTTGTAAATCACTATTGAAATCAGCCACAAAGTCAGCTAATGCTTGGGATTTGATGGCTGTCCTAGGCTCATATCTTATATCATATGCACTCAATTTCACTGCCCACTTAGCCATCCTTCCTGACATCTCTGGTTTCCTGAGGACATTCTTAATTGGAAAATTAGTTTTAACAATGATAACATGAGTTTCAAAATAATGTCTTAGCTTGGTAGATGCCATAATTAATGCAAGAATAAGCTTTTCAAGGTGTGAGTACCTGGATTCGGCATCAAGTAAACTTTTACTTACATAATAGACAGGATGTTGTGTACCTTGATGATCCTTAACAAGGACCGCACTTACTGCTTTTGAGGATACTGCAAGATACAAGGATAACACATCACCTTTTTCTGGTTTCATCAAAGCCGGGGCCGAGGATAGGTAATCTTTGAGGGCTTTTAAAGCATTTTCATGCTTCTCCGTCCACTCAAATTTCTTGTTCTTCCTTAGGATATCATAGAATTCTTTACACTTCTCGGAGGACTTGGATATAAATCTGTTCAAGGCTGCTATCCTTCCTGTTAGCCTTTGAACATCCTTAGCATTGGCCGGAGATTTGATGTTCACTATTGCTTTGATTTGTTCCGGGCTAGCTTCGATGCCTCTCTTTGTCACCATATATCCTAAGAATTTACCTGCTTTAACACCAAAGTGACATTTTGAAGGATTAAGTTTCATGTTATATTTGTCAAGGATATCGAATGCTTCCTCCAAGTCTCTTAGGTGATCCTCAGCTTTTAAGGATTTTACCACCATATCATCTATGTAAACCTCCATAGTTTGTCCAATCTGATCCTTGAACATCATATTCACCAGCCTTTGGTATGTTGCACCTGCATTTCTTAATCCGAACGGCATAGCAATATAGCAGTATATACCAGTTGGAGTCATGAAGGCTGTATCCTCTTGGTCGAATGGTTCCATTTAGATTTGTTGAAATCCAGATGAAGCATCCATAAAAGTTAACAGTTCATGACCCGCGGTTGCATCCACCATGGAGTCAATGTGGGGTAAAGGGAAAGGATCCTTGGGACATGCCTTATTTAAATCGGTAAAGTCGACACATACCCTCCACTTTCCGTTTTTCTTTTGAACAACAACCACATTGGCCAACCATCTTGGATACTTGACCTCTCTAATCATACCTGCCCGGAGCAATTTCTCTACCTCTTCTTGGATAATGGCATTCCTTTCCGGTGCAAACTTTCTTCTCCTTTGATGGATTGGTTTGAAGGATCTGTCAATGCCGAGTTTATGGGTGATAACATCTTTGGATATACCAGTCATGTCTTCGTGTTTCCATGCAAAGGTAGTCTTTCTCCTTTTGAGGAAGGATACGAGGTCTTCTTTCATTTCGCCAAGGATCCCTGATCCGATATAGATTTTGGATTCAGGATCATCGGGATCCATGAGGATTTCTACCACATCCTGCTCTCTGGCCTCCAAGACATTCCTTGGAGGATACCTTGATTGCTATTGCTCCCTTGACTTCGAGGCTGGTTTCATCGATGAAGTGTAGCAATTCTTAGCCTCCTGCTGATCACTATCAATCTTTACTATTCCCCAAGGACTAGGGAGCTTCACACATTGATGGTAAGTAGATGGGACTGCTTTCATATCGTGTATCCAGGGCCTGCCAAGGATAACATTACAACAAGATAAACAGTCAATAACACAAAATTTTTGATAAGAGTGTAGGCCTTCAATATATATTGGGAGTTTAATGTCCCCCAGGGTGTTTTTAGTTTCGCCACTAAATCCCACGAGCACGGAGGATCTCGGTATGATCTCTGATTCAGGGATACCCATCTTCTTTAGAACATCAAGCTGGATAATGTTCACTGAACTTCCTCCGTCTATTAGGATCCTGCGGACAAAATGGTTAGATATGAAAAGAGTAATAACTAAACCATCGTGATGAGGATCTTGGATATCAACACGATCCTCTTCATCAAAGGTTATGACTTTTCCTTCGGAGACACTTGATGTTCGAACTGGTCTTTCTCCATTATCCATTTTAGTTTCCTTTGCATGCCTCTTAGCTGCTGAGAAGGATGTGCCACAAATGTCGGATCCTCCAGAAATAAAGTTTATCACTTGTGCATCTGCTGGAGGAGCTGGAGCCTTCTCAGGGATCCTTTCAGGATCCTGAGTCCTTGACTTTTTTCTTCCCAACAACTCTTTTAGATGCCCTTTGCTCAACAAGTATCCAATTTCCTTTCTTAATGCAATGCATTCTTCTGTGAGGTGCCCAAAATCTTCATGATATGCACACCACTTTGATTTATCCTTAGTTGCAGCCGGCCTATCATTCTTTCTTGGCCATCTAGCTTTATCACCTAGGTTCTGCATGGCAAGGATTAGTTCATTGTTATCAACACTAAAGCAATATTCAGAAATTGGAGGATAATCCTCATCATCCTCTTCTTGATCAATAGAATGCACGTTCTGATTATCAGATCTGTTGTAGGATCTGAACTTGTTGTTCCTGAATGAGGATCCTTGCTTATCCTGCTTTGAGGATCCTGTTAACCTCTCCTGGATCCTCTTGTCATCCTCTAGCCGGATGAACCTGAGGGCCCGGGTTCTTACCTCATCTAGGTTCCTACATGGTGTCATAACAAGATCATCATAAAATAACGAATCCCTAAGCAATCCCATTTTGAAGGCCTCAACAGCCGTGGCTATATCTAAGTTGGGGATGTCTAAGGATTCTTTACTGAATTTGGTAATGTAATCCCTTAATGATTCATTATGACCCTGGGTTATCCTATATAAATCACTAGTTAATCGTTCAAATTTTCTACTACAAGAAAACTGATTATTAAACAAGTTAACTAGGTTAGCAAATGAGGTAATAGAATAAGGAGGAAGACTTAGCAGCCATTTGAGAGCTGATCCAGTAAGAGTGGATCCGAATCCCTTGGACAGGCATGCTTCTTTTAACCTTTCTGGAATTGGATTGATTTCCATCCTTTCCCTATATTGTGCTATGTGTTCTTCAGGATCAGTCGAACCATCATACAGCTTCATTGTAGGCACATGGAACCTCTTGGGTATCTCAGCATCACAGATTGGTGGTGCAAAACGAGATATCTTGTGGCTCCCATCTGCAATCTCTGGGATAGGTTTGACCACTCCCGGAACACTTGATATCATATCCTTTAGCTTTTGCAATTCTCTGGCCATGGCATGATTGATACCTGGATCCTGCATAAGACCATGGTTAGTAGTATGAGAATTATTAAAAGTGTTACCTCCCATTGGATTCAAGTTAGGAAGAATAGATGTTAATCCGTATTGTTGAGGCTCTGGAATGATCGAGGGACCAGTAGAGGCATTGGTCTGCATTGGAATAAAATCTCCTTGATGGACATCTGAACTTCCTGTTTGCAAACCCCTCAAGGATCCTGGCATCTGGAAGGATCCCTGAAACTGGGATGATCCTGGAACAAAGGAGGATCCTTGAACCTGGGATGATCCTGGAAAGAAGGAGGATCCTTGAACCTGGGATGATCCTGGAACGAAGGAGGATCCTTGAACCTGGGATGATCCTGGAACGAAGGAGGATCCTTGAACCTGGGATGATCCCGGAACGTAGGAGGATCCTTGAACCTGGGATGATCCTGGAACGAAGGAGGATCCTTGAACCTGGGATGATCCTGGAACGAAGGAGGATCCTTGAAACTGCTGCATTCCTGAATATCCTCCTGTACTTGTGAGGGACCCCATATGCTGAGGATAGGATCCCGCTGGCTGGAAATATGAACCTAATGCCTGGGTCATAGCTGTTGTTCCGTGGTGCACTCCTTTTGGTCCACCCACATATTGAACATCTGGGACCACTGATGGCTGAGAAGTAATCATCGGAGTATCAAAGTTCAAAGATCTGGGCATCAGTGGGGAACGATCCTCTGTCGTTTTCTTCTGTTTCTTAATTTCGTCAATCTCCCGGAGGATCCTTTCGTTGGTCTTATCCTGTTCTTGTGCATGATTCCTCATCTGCAAAATCAAGGCATAGAGATCATTAGTAGTAGGATTAGTTGAAACAGAAGAAGTAGGTGGTTTTGAGAAAATGGGAGTTGGTTTCTTCGCGGCATTCTCGGTATTCTTCTGGGATCCAGAAGGTGGTGGAGGCAAAGGAGGGACGCCTTGTGAAGAAGTGAATGAAGGCATCAAGTTTGAAGTATTCTTCGCTGAGGAAGCCATTTGCTTGGTTGTAGTGAACCGGAATGAGCACAGAAATGCGAATTCTTCTAAGGATAAAACACCAATTGCCCCACGGTGGGCGCCAAACTGTTTTGGTCAAAAAATCTGTTGAGGATATTGCAACCAAACTCTATGTTATGGGGGTTTGATGCTGATTATGTAATAGCGATGAGGATCACTTCAATGTAAAGTGCACAAACAACACAAGGATTTATACGGGGAAAAAGCCCTTGATCAAGAGTTGATCTCCGGCACAAAAAACCCCGGGTGATGGAAACTACCGATCACCAAGCTCTAATAAATGATTAAATGTTTACAACTTCGGATAGTAACGAGCTAGGTACAAGGATCACTACGGTGAAATGTGTAAAAAGTGTATGAGATTGCTAAGTGTTTGAACGAGAGCTTGTATGAGCGTTTGTACGAGTGTGTGTAACTGAGAAATGACTAAGTGTTTTCTACTAGCTCGTTACTCCCTTTTTAAAATAGAAATAACCACCTAAACTAACTATCCGACTTTCGTGCCAAGCCTCCACGTTCTCCATAACGTCTATTTTTGGTCAAGCACGTGCAGAATAGTTTAGGAATATTCTCCAGGAATGTTGCTAAGACTTGGTCAAGCTTGTTATACCTGCGAGATGCTAAAAAATATAAGTAAACAATCGTCAGTACGAGGATCCTTAAAGTGATCCATGATCCTGATCCTGAAGCTCTTCTGAGGATCACCACCTGTCACAGAAGTAAGGATCACTAATTAGGATAACGAATAAGGATCACTAATTGTTAGAAAATCCTCCCCTAACAATAGACAGGATACTTCATGATCCTTTACCAAAACAGCACTTACTACATTCCCTGATACTGCAAGATATAGGGATAATGGTTCGCCATCCTCGGGCTTCATCAATAGAGGTGCAGTTGAAAGATATTGCTTTAACTCCTGTAAGGCTACTTCATGCTTTTCTCCCCATTTGAATTTCTTATTCTTCTTCAGGATATCGTAGAATTCTTTGCATTTCTCTGAGGATCTTGATATAAATCTGTTAAATGCCGCTACTCGTCCTATTAATCTTTGTACATCTTTTATGTTGGAAGGTGACTTGATATCCAGGATAGCTTTGATTTGTTCCGGGCTTGCTTCTATCCCCCTTTTAGTCATCGTATATCCTAAGAACTTTCCTGCCCCCACTCCAAAATGGCACTTGGCAGGATTTAGCTTCATGTTATACTGATCCAGGATATCAAATGCTCCTTCAATATCCTGGAGATGATCCTCAGCCTTCTTGGATTTTACTACCATATCATCAATATACACCTCCATGGTGTCCCCCAGTTTGTCTTTAAACATCATGTTCACCAATCTCTGGTATGTTGCACCTGCATTTTGCAAACCAAAAGGCATAGCAGTATAACAGTAAATACCTGTTGGTGTCATGAAAGCAGTATCCTCCTGGTCCGAAGGTTCCATTTGGATCTGTTGGAATCCTAAGGATGCATCCATAAAGGTTGCATCCACCATTGAGTCTATATGAGGCAGAGGGAACGGATCTTTAGGATATGCTTTGTTCAAGTCTGTGTAATCTACAAAAACTCTCCATTTCCCATTCTTCTTTTGAACCACGACCACATTTGCTAGCCACTTGGGAAATTTGACTTCCCTGATCATCTTGGACTTCAATAATCTTTCAACCTCTTCTTGAATAATTGTGTTTCGTTCAGGAGCAAACTTCCTTCTCTTTTGCTGAACAGGCTTGAAATACCTGTCAATTCCAAGCTTGTGAGTTATAATATCCTTAGAAATACCTGTCATATCCTCATGCTTCCATGCGAATGTTGACATCCTGCATTTCAAAAAGTTAGTTAATTGATTCTCAATATCCTGAGGGATATTGGCTCCTACCAGCACCGAGATATCTGGATTATCCTGGTCTAGGATAATTTTCTTAACATCCTGCTCTGAAGCCTCCATGATATCATGGGCTCATGTCTTTAATTGCTATCCTACTTTGGGCTTTGTTGAGGATTTCATCGAGGAAGAATAACATTCCTTTGCCTCTTGTTGATCACTTTCCACCTTGACAACCCCCCAAGGGGTAGGGATCTTGATACACTAATGATAGGTTGATGGCACAGCTTTCATATCATGGATCCATGGCCAGCCCAATATGATATTGTAGCAGGATAAGGAGTCCATTACACAAAAACGTTGCATTGAGTTTACTCCCTCAACATATACTGGCAGCTTTATTTCTCCCACGGTATTCTTAGCCTCTCCACTGAACCCTACAAGTACAGTGGATTTTGAAGTGATCTCCATTTGGGAAATATTCATCCTTTTCAGCGTTTCTAGTTGAATAATGTTGACGGAGCTGCCATTATCCACCAGTATCCTACGCACAAAATGATTAGCAATATATAAAGTTATAACCAAACCATCGTGATGGGGATCCTGGACACTATCCCTATCATCACTGTCAAACGTTATCACTTTATCAGCTATAAGGGTTGTCATCCTGGTTGGCTTGTATCCCTGTTCTGCCTTAGCCTCCTTTGCATGTCTTTTTGCTGCAGAATAAGAGGTTCCACAAATGTTTGATCCTCCTGAGATGAAGTTGATTATCTTGGCATCGGCAGAAGGTGATGCTGCTCGTTCAGGATCCTTCTCAGTATCCTGACCCTTATTCTTCTTTCTGCCCAGAAGATCTGTTAGGCCCTATAGGTTTATGGATTAGTAGGATTGTTGCTAATGGACCATGTTTCTAGAAAGTGGGGGTATTAGAGTGGGCTTAGGGATAATGGGCCTAGGGTTTTGGGGGAAACCCCTTACTATAAATAGAAAAGAGAAATTAGGGGCAAAGTGGTTGGGTAATTTTGGATAGATCTTGTATTAGACAATCAACCATTGTATGCAAGATTGGAAAGCTTTTGAATACAAAATCATCTTTCTTTCATCTCTTGTTTCTTTGCAACTTGTTTGTGTGATTCCGCCACCTTACAAGTTGTGCGATATCGTTGTGATCTCGGTTTCAGGACTTACAAGATCCTTCAGATATTCTTTGCTTAGCAGGTAGCTTATTTCCTTCCTCAGGGCTATGCAATCCTCCGTGACATGTCCAAAATCCTCATGGAAGGCACACCATTTGGATTTGTCCTTCCAATCGGTCTTTTGCTGGTTCTTCCTGGGCCACCTTGCTTTATCTCCCAAACCCTGCATAACATACATTAGTTCGGGTATATTAACAGAAAAACAATATTCTGACAATTCAAGATACTCCTTAGGATCCTCATCCTCAACAGCATTCACTTTCTTGTTATCATTCCTGTCATATGGCTTAGAACGATACGGCTTATACGAGGATTCTGACTTCCTGTTAGTTGATTCATAGGTTGAGGATGAATTCATCCTCTCTTGCATCTTTTTGTCATCTTCCAGTCGAATATATCTTAAAGCCCTGTTTCGAGGTTCATCCAGGTTCCTGCAAGGATTCATCACAAGATCCTGATAAAATTGAGGATCCTTTTGCAACCCCATCTTGAAAGCCTGCACAGCTGTAGCAACGTCAAGATGTGGGATATCTAAGGACTCCCTGCTAAATTTGTTCACATAATCCCTTAAGGATTCTTGTGGACCTTGAGTTATCCTGTAGAGATCACTGGTTAGTTTCTAAAAACTTCTACTGCAAAAAAAATTGACTATTAAACAAATTAACTAAATGAGAAAACAATGTAATTGAATGAGGTGGAACATTTAAGAGCCATTTTAAGGCTGATCCTGTCAAAGTGGAGCCAAAACCCTTCCAGAGGCATGCTTCCTTGAGGTCCAGGGGAATAGGGTTAATCTCCATCCTCTCCCTATACTGAGCAATATGCTCCTCAGGATCCGTGGTCCCGTCATAGAGCTTCATGTTGGGAGTTTCAAATCTTTTTGGAATTTCAGCATCACAAATAGGATGTGCAACCAGGATATCCTGTGGCTATCCTGGGATACTTCTGGAATCGGCTGGACTACCCCAGGTACATTGTATATCATATCTTTTAATTTCTGAAGCTCCCTAGAGAGTGCCGAGGTCAAACCTATATCCTGCAAGGATCCAAAACTATTAGTAGCAAGAGTATTAAGAGTATCAGATACGTTACCAGCCTGAGGATTCTGGCCATATCCTGGAGCATATCCTGATCTCTCATAGTTGAGACCCTGATTGATGAGGGCATCTCAGGAGTATGACTCTGGGAATGACTAGGTACAATATTGCCCCTGTTATCCTCAGTATATACTGCCGAACTAAAGTTCAATGCTCTGGGCTGCAAGGGAGTAACAGTATCCTCAGCAGGTCTACTTGAGCTAGATTTTAAGAGTTGTATTTCTCTTATCAACATTTGGTTGGTCTCCTGCTGTTGCTTCATCTGATCCTGTATACTACCAAACAAAGTTAGAATTTCGTCATTAGAAGCCATAATAGGGGTTCTCCCTGAAGCAGCAGATCCTTGAACATTCTGAGTAGGGATAATATCCCGAGTTGTGTGAGTTTCGGTCCTCCTTGGAGGGGCTTGAAGCTGTGAAGAAGCTTGCGTCCTTGGAGGTGGTGGAAGCACCGAACCAACTATTGCAGAGGTTGTAGCAGACATGGTAGAAGAGCTCATGTTTGATTTTGAGGCCATTGAAAATAGTGTAGCAGAAATTTTTGAAAATAGAAAACCAAGTAGTGATTTTAAGAAAGCTTTTAGTAGAAATAGCACCACTTGCCCCACGGTGGGCGCCAAATTGTTTTGGTCAAAAATTACCTAAGCAATTTAGTGATCAAATTAGTTTGTGAGGTAGTGTGCTAACAATGTGTATTGAAAATATCCTGGTTTAGTTGTTTGCAAAAACAGTTTTCAGGATATAGCTCAGGATATCGAGCTATATCAACAATCAAACAATGAGCAGAAAAGTATAGGTTGACACGTGATGTACGAGGAAAGCCCTTGATCAATCTAGATCGCCGGCACAAAACCTCAGGAGCTGACAATCGCAGCTGCCTTGTTCTTCTTATTACTTCAAAAGTCAGGATACAATGCAGGATATTGACTAGATCGTTGCTAAGTGTTACAAAGCTTTGCTGAAAGTGTGTGAATTGCGAGAGAAAGTATGTGAGTTCCTGAGCAGTGAATGTGTTGTCCTATGTGATCTGGTTATCCGTCTATTTATAGTTACAAAAAGAAAACAAAATATCCTAAAATGGGGGGATGCCATCGAATATTCCATGTGAACGTTGAAGACCAAGTATTGCGGCTTCAACGTTCTTCTTCTAACAACCTGGACTGAGTCTTCAGGGGAAGAGGTCTTCATGAACGTTATGGACTTGTACTCATACTCCTGCAAACAATCCGTTAGTAATCCTCAGGATACAGCATCAGGATGTTACCAATATCTTGATTCAGCATCCTGGTTGTGAACATATATTATGTAATCAAGATATAATTCAAGATACTATCCAGGATATGGGCTCAGAATTTCACCCATAACAAACATGATCTTATCTTCTTCTGCACATTTTCTTATTTTTAAGACTGCTTCTGTCTTTTCTATCTAGGTAAAGCTGAAATGGCTCCTTCATTTCCTGAAAATTCTATTGGTTTACAAGCCAAGAATTCTTTATAAGAACAACCATATGAGATGGTCCTTCTTCTATTTGGAATTGGAGCTTGGATAAGTGGTCCGTGATTTCCGTTCACGCTGTGACTTGGTTTAGTGGGTACACGTTTACTTCCGATTATAGAATTATTATTTTCTGCCTCTTTAATAGTCATGATAATATATGGCATAGCATCTATGATTCCTTGGGCTACTATGTGTTCAATGGCACTCTTATAACTTGGTTCTCGTCATTATTGTTATTCTGATTTTCCTGGTTTACTTTGTTTTCCATCTGAATTGTAAACATTTATCAAGTATTAATATCACAGAATAAAATTAATACAAACAAACATTCAAACAGATTGAACCAAAAACGTCGAGCATTGCGGCTTACTCTTTTCATATATCTATATCTGCATCTATTACAAATCACAACTGGAATTTAAATATTAGTAACTATGCATCGATATAGATGTAGGTGATATATCTATTTTAGTTGATATATATATGTATATATATTCAAAGTACAAAATACACACATATATCTATATATTAGGTATTGGCTTTTCTAGAACTGCATTTCACGCTCGTCATACTTCCAGACAAATTTTTCTCCTATCTTACGGATCCGATTTCCCTCTTCAACTAACTCTTCACCATATTGGCGAAGTTCTTCCACATTTTCTTGGTTCATGGGTGGGAGTGGGGCTGGTACTGGTTTAGGGTAACGTGGTATTGATTCTCCGTAAGGATATGGGTTGTTCAATATATCCTGAATTGACCTGTTGTCGTACCACCAAGGGTCTAAAGGGTTCAGTGTTGTATACTGTTCTATAGGGTTTGGTGCGGGAATTCTAAGGATCTCATTGGGGTCAAATGCTGGGATTGGGAATTGGTCCTCCTGGTTCAGTTCTAGTTCCATGGGTTGGTTTGGAAATAAGGGTAGAAGTTGTGGTTCAGCTACTTAGTTGAGATTAATTTCTCCTTCTACATTTCCAAATTCTACATTTCCAACCATGTGAAAATATGCTAGTTACCTATCCAACTCTTCCTCCCATAAGGGTCTAGCTTCCTGGTTTTGGGTATTTCTTTCTCTATTTGCTATCCTGCGTTGTTGGAGTTTTTTCATTCTTTTCCTCCTTTCATGAGCTCCTCTACTAAACCAACCTCTCTTTTTAGGGGGAAATGGTTCTTCGGATTTTGCTTTGAAAACAAAGACATCCTCAGAATCAGCAGTATATCCTGGGTTTGACTGGGAAGTTCCTTCATTCTTTGGGGAATGAGGTAATTGACGGTAGGCGTCAGGGGTACCTTGCTCACTCATACCGTAAACTAGAAAATTGTCCAATAACACAAAATAATAATATACATATTTACACAGAATAACACATAAGTTATTTCCTAACACAAATGGTTAAAATTTAGGTATTAAGAGAACACCTAAATGGCTTAAACCAGTAGCTTTGGTTCTGATACCACCTTTTGTCGCAGCCCCCGACTCGTACCCCGGGAGCGAGAGCCGCGAGACACAGCTGGTGGTATCGGTGTTTGTTAATTTAGAAGCGGAAATGAGACATCAGGATCGTAGTTAGCAAATAATTTCAGAGTTTCAAAACACCAAACTTTTATAATAAACAAATGGGATAAAACCCAAGTTTCCTTCATAATACATTTATAGGGGATAAAGCCTAGTTCCTGAAAACATAAACTTTTATTTAGGTAACTTTTATAGCCACTTCTTTAAGCCTTCAGTGCTCCATAGCTGGCTTCTTATAGCTTCACATTAAGTTACCTGAAACACGTTTTAGAAAGATTTTATCAGCAAGAAATACTAGCGAGTGCATCCTAGTTTAATCAAAACAGGCTTTTATAACTTTACAGTATTAAGAGCGATTACAATGTTTATATCTACCAAAGCGCCCCGTGAGCCCCTTTTATCTCTCTTTCGCGCCCCGCGAGGTAAACCCTAGCTACGGCTAGGGTGGCAGATCACCACCGTGGGTTTGCCACACCCAGGGACACATGGCATAAGGAGATTCCAGCAATCATAGGGGTGTCGTGCCCCGCGAACCACCACCCTAATCTAGTCGCGGCCCGCGAGCAACACACATCTATTCCTGTATTTGATTTTTATAAAAATTAAGGTTAAACGGGTCTAGTTATGTGTATACGGGGTATAATTAGGGCGTTCTATGTGGGTTGTTATAGAAACAGAGTGTGAGCTCCGGCGAACGTAATTCGCCGGAAAAGGGGTGTTTACAAGTTCTTTCATCATATGATTTTAGTTCTGTGCTAACATTTTGACATTTTTTAAATTTACAACTTTTTTTGTGTACAAGTTGATAGCGATTATTCAGAAGATGTCGGTGTAAAGATGGAGAGACTTGCAGAGGAAGCAGTGCCAGAAACAACTGAGGTTATTTGTAACAACACGACTTTTGAAAGTCAAAGTCAAAGGAAGAAAAGATTGCTAATTGCGATCTGTCACTCCTTGCTTAATTATTTATTGTACTTCTCTACTTATAACCGATACTCTAATTTAAATTGCTTTAGCTGTATTACGTGGAGTTCTTGTTAATAAATCTCTATTTAATCGCAGTTTAATCGCTAATCGCATCGCTATCGCATCGCAACTCGAATGATAGGTTATGGATATTGTTTTTACGTGTGTGTGCTATTATGTGTTACTTGTGCATGTTACGTTTATGTTGACGTGATTAATCGCAAACGCAATCGCAAATCTATATCGCAGCGCAATCTCATCGCAAACTCGAGATTTAAGGATTTTATTTATGGTAGTTAGTAGTTAGGCTATTTGTGTAACTAATAGGTAATACTATCGCATCGCTTACTCGAAACACATCACAACACTCAACGTATGAAACGAAACGTCGAAACCAACTAACACCGCCATCAGATCGAATGGTCATCCGACCGGATGACCATCCGATCGGATGGCCATCCAATCGCACCGCACTTCATCCCACATCACCTGCACCAACTTTCCTCTTTTGGCAATCTATAAATAGCCCTGTCACATCACTGTTCATGATGTGACAGCTCTCTCATCCGACCAGCACGTTCCAGCCCTCTTTTCTCTCGATTTCTCGTGATTCTTGTAAGTTTTCAACCCAAATCTGGTAGATCTATCATCTACACACACTTCTTCATCTTTTTCACCATCAAATCTTCACTTTTAACCATGAAATCGGCTGATTTGAGGTGTTCTATGATGATGTCATCATGGGGTTCTTATGAACTTCAAGATTTGACCTCATTCCACCAAGAACAACTTAGATCTAAGAGATTTCAACATGTTTAAACACTAAATCTCGCATAAATCTAAACATTTTCAAGAGTTGAAGGATTGAAAGATGTTTTCATAACTTTCTTTCAACTCTTTTACACTCTTAAGCACAAAACCGATAGAATCAGAACTCGTTCGGGCCGTCTACTCGCTCTATAGTGAAGGGTTGGACTGAGAATGGATTTTCATCGGAAGAGACGACCGATTCACAGGTTGAACATGAACAACTGACAAGAACAGTTGACTGGTCAGAATGGGGTGATTCCCATCCGATCGGATAACTTGGACTTGAGGGAATTCCCGTTGTTTAACACGTTGTCATACCGTCTCGATCAAACCGTAAAACTTTCAAACTTAACAAATTCCAAAATGAACAAGTCACCAAACGGACTGCCATCCGGTCGGATTGCCATCTGATCGGATGACATATGGTCTTCAACACTTAACATTTTCAAAACATCATGAAAACCAGCGAATGGCCATCCGATCGAATGACCATCCGATCGAATGACCATTCTGCTGTGAACTTGTTCTCTGAGAAATGTCTCACTGGACGGATCGCCATCCGACCAAACGATCGTTCGACCGGACGACCTGAAAGGTAGAGATACTTCTCTGTTTTCAAAATGCTACAACGACAACTTCAAAGCCATCACACACAAACACATCCATCCCAAACGAATGGCGAATCGACCGAATGGCCATCCGACCGGATGACCATCCGTTTGGTTTGCCATCCGTTCGGATTGCCATCTGTTCAGATTGCCATCCGTTCGGATGCCCCTTCTTCACTCCATCACTTCGCATCGTTTTACGCACCATTTATCGTTTACGCTATCGTTCTGTTCATGCTAATCTCTCAGTGCTCCCTTCAATCCAAGACGGTGTTTAGTTATTAAGCACTATCTGTGAGTATACTCGATCCCTTTTTTGCTTTAAGCACTTTTGGGTGTTACATACGTTACTTATATCAAATCACATCGATCACACAACACAAACACATTTTATATGCTAATAGTTACTTCATGTTAAACGTGTTACTCGATGAATGCTTGTATGTTACGTTTACACAGTGATTGTTGCTTGACACCTTAGCAACGATAGTACTATAGTTTGGACTCAGCACCTGTCATGGAAAGGGGTTGTTAAGGGCTTTTCTCACATGTCACAGTGGTGATATGTGTTACGCATTCTACAACTCGCAGTCACATCTGTGCATATTTCATTTTCGATAACCAACTTGCTTCACACTATACATGTTACATGCTGGTTATGCGGAAACTCGCTTTCCCTACTATATACTATTAAACTTGTATGCTCACCTTTAAACTATGTGTATTGACCTCTATTTTAACGTATGTGACAGGTGTTTAGGATGCTTTGCTTGTTACCTGTTGGAATCAAGCTAGGATGGAGTCTAGAAACAAATCTAATAAAATTTGAGTTGTCAGAACAATGTTTGTTTTTTAGAACAATATCTATAATAACTGTTTTTATCTTTTATGTTTATGGTATGGGACGTGAACGCTAACTATTTGGTAATATAATAGTTTTATGGATTCTCTTGGACAATCGGTTTCGCTCAGTGTCGCGCCCCGATGTTTCAGCCATCGGTTGGGGTGTGACAGATTGGTATCAGAGCCATAACTATAGGGAATTAGGCGAGACTCAACCTAGTCCGGGTTGATGTCTTAGAATCGACCTAGTCTATAGTCTAGGTACCAATAGATCGACTTGTGCGCACCCGGTAGGGGTTTCGTACGAGCTTACTTGATATTCTCTCTCAAACTCGTTGTACACTACACTCTTGCGCGAACATCACATACTACAGTTCCGCGCAAGATCAGCCTTTCCTAAGGCTGGCTACACACACAAACGGATGATCTGGTTGAGATTAGGTGTGAAATTCGCAAACTCTCGACCAAAATCGCTTGTTCGACTCGCACATTTTACTATAAACAAGAGAATTTGCGTTGAATTAGGAGTGAAATCCATACTTCGATGTGAATCTCCCTAAATATCTCGTGATTCTATCACATAAACAGGAATGCAGTCGTTAAGTTAGGGGTGAAACCCGAACCTTGATGACTTGTTCCGTTCTCTATACTTTGGTTTTACAAAACTCCCACCAAAGTCTCGATGGATTCCAACGACTCGAGTTACGTGAATAACCGAAAAGATGCGTGCCATTCACCGCATGCTGGTGATAGAGCACAGTCTATTAGGACAAAGCGCACACTTGATGTCCTTGAGAATAGTCGAACCACTTTGGGTAGTCAACGTCTATCAAGCCAAGAGAATCTCTCTTCGATTTTATGTGTTTCAATTCTGGAAATCGCCGCCGCCGACTCTGAGAATTACCGATTTTATGTGAAATTTTATGTATTTTTATGTGATTTCATGTGTTTAGGTGTTCGATTTTGGTGATTTACTTGCTTTTCGTTGTTCGCTTTGATCAACACACGACCGCACTACACACTTATCTCAATACGCTAACAAATCTCTTGTGCTACTCGCTAATCGCACTCGCAATACTCGATCGCTTTACGCCACTGTGAAAGATAGGTGAATACGTGTAATATATGTAGGTGAATACGTGCAAAATATAGTTGAAGGTGCGTTTATGTGGAGTATGTGCTTCTGTGCTTACGTGGAATACGTGTTTACGTGCTTCTGTGAATTTGTGCCTACATGATTTTGTGCCTTGATGTGTTCCTGTGCTTTATAAAGTAGCTTTTGGTGAGATCGCTAGACTATACTAGGATTAATCAAAATTGTGTTTGAGTCCTGTGACGATGTCTATTGCAGACAATGTCATCATTTGGATCACACACTGCTCGCTCCGCACGTCGCAACCACGAGGACAAACGCATCGCCGCACTAGTCGCTAAGCAGATGGCGAAAGTCATTCCGCAAATTGTTAGCGAGCTGAACGAAAACGCTAGCAAGTCCTCTGAAGAATTCAGGACTGATACTCCTAAAGGCACTTTTAGCTTCAAGCAGTTCAAAGCATACGGTCCCAAAGAATTTACCGGAGAAGACGGGCCTACGGCCATGTTTCAATGGTTTGATTCGATCGAAGTCACCCTACGCCAAAGCGGCTGTCCGGAAAACCTTCGCACTGTTAACGCCACCGGCGTCTTCCAATCCAGGGCTCTGGATTGGTGGACTGCCGAGAGAAACAAACGAGTGAATGATGCAGCTTATGGACTCACGTGGGATGAGTTGAAGGACATCATGATGAAAGAGTTATGTCCTCCCCACGAGCTCCAGAAGCTGGAGGACGAGTTCTGGCATATCAAACAGGATGGTGACGACAACGCTGGTTTAACTGCTCGCTTCAAGCAGCTGAGTATCATCTGTTCGGGTTAAGTTACTACCCCCGAGATAACCATCAAGAAGTATATCCGTGCTCTGCCGGATTGTGTTGCTGACTTCGTTCAAGCTGCGAAGACGACAACTATCAAGGAAACCTACCTGGTCGCTGCTGAGATTAACGACAAGCGAGTCAGGGCTGGTTACTTTGATAAAGCCTCCAAGAATCTGCACCAAGTTACCGCTGCTCCCACCGCTGAAACCGCCGCATCTCAATCTTCAAGGTCCTCCCGCCGCAAGAGAAAGAACAGCAACTCCAGCAACAAGAACTGTGTAGTAACCGCCGCTCCACTCCAAGCTGTACCGGCTCAACCACAACCGCAGAACCGCCAAGTAGCGGCGCCTGTGGCCAATGCACCGCCAGCAAAGCGTGCTTATACTGGTCCACACCCACTCTGCCCTACTTGTACATATCATCACCCGGTTGGAATCGCATGCCGGTTTTGTGTTCACTGCAACCTGTATGGCCATTTTACCGCTAACTGTCGTACCGGTCCTCGCCAAGCCCCAGCTCAAACTCCTGCTCTACCAGCTCCACAAGGCCAGCAAGCAACTCTTGCTCACGCAAGAGTCTGCTTTGCGTGTGGTGATCCCAACCACTTCGCAAACATCTGCCCAAACAGAGTGGTGAAGCAATAGCCACAGCAGCAGCAGCAGCCAACACCGCAACAACACCAACAGCAGCAGCAGCAGCCAGCACAGCAAGCAGCCCGCGGGCGGGTCTTCAACATCAACGCCCATCAAGCTCAGGCAGACAACAACGTGGTTAATGGTACGTTCCTCGTAAATGGTATATATGCTTCGTGTTTATTTGATACTGGAGCCGATAACTGTTTTGTGTCGTTCGAATTCGAAAGGCTCCTAAACCATAAACGCGTTAATCTCCCATCAACATTCGACGTGGAAGTTGCCACTGGAAGAACCGTCACTGTTAGTTCTGTTCTACGTGACTGTACTCTTGATCTCAACGGTCACGTTTTCCCGATCAATCTTATTCTGATGCAACTTGGTAGGTTTGATGTCATAGTAGGTATGGATTTCCTTCGGGAGAATCATGCTGAAATTATATTCTTCGATAAAATGATTCGTTTCTCTCTCGCGAATGGTGATCAATTGTGTCTTTAAGGCGAAGACGCTTCGAAGAAGTTACAACTCATGTCGTGTGTCCAAGCTAGCAAGTATCTCCGCAAGGAATACCAAGCTTGCTTGGCACATATCGTAGTAGCGGGGGAAAAGGAAGTTAAGGCAATAGACAAGGTACCTGTGGTTCGTGATTTTCCCCGAGTATTTTGCCTGGTTTACCTCCCACTAGTGATATCAATTTTCAAATCGACCTCATTCCTGGAGCAAACCCTGTTGCTAGAGCGCCTTATCGTCTCGCTCCTTCTAAAATGCGCGAACTCTCGAGTCAGCTCTAGGAACTACTTGATAAAGGCTTCATTCGCCCTAGCACCTCTCCTTGGGGCGCGCCCGTCCTTTTCGTCAAAAAGAATGACGGATCGTTCCGGATGTGCATCGACTACATGGAATTGAATAAGCTGACTATCAAGAATCGCTACCCCTTGCCTAAAATCGATGATTTGTTTGATCAGCTACAAGGTGCTACGTGTTTCTCGATGATCGATCTACGCTCAGGCTATCACCAGTTATGAATTTAGGAGGAAGATATACCCAAAACCGCTTTTTGAACCCGATACGGTCATTACGAGTTTGTTGTTATGCCTTTTGGTTTAACTAACGCTCCCACAGTCTTTATGGATCTAATGAATCGTGTGTGTAAACCCTTTCTCGACCGCTTCATCATCGTGTTCATAGATGATATCCTGATCTATTCCAAGTCAAAAACCGAACACTCGCAACATCTCCGTTTGGTTCTTGAGTTACTCCAGGGAAACCGTCTCTATGCCATGTTCTCCAAGTGTGAATTCTGGCTTGAGGAGGTTCGATTCCTTGGTCACATCGTCAATAGTCAAAGAATTCATGTCGATCCCGCGAAGATCAAAGCTGATAAGAGTTGGGTTGCACCAAGGAACCCGTCCGAAGTTCGTTCTTTTCTCGGATTGGCGGGTTACTATCGTCGATTCATTGCTGATTTCTGAAGATCGCTGTCCCGCTTACCTCACTTACGCACAAGGACAAACCTTTTGTTTGGGGAACCGAACAAGAGGAGGCCTTTCAAACTCTTAAAGCTATGCTTTGTAACGCTCCTGTGCTCTCGCTACCTGACGGAAACGACGACTTCGTAGTTTATTGCGATGCCTCAAACCTCGGTCTCGGTTGTGTTCTCATGCAACGGGACAAGGTTATCGCGTACGCCTCTCGACAGTTCAAGATCCACGAGAAGAACTATACAACCCACGATCTCGAGCTTTGTGCAGTTGTTTTTGCATTAAAGATTTGGCGACACTACCTTTACAGTACCAAGTGTACAGTCTTCACCGACCACAAGAGCCTACAACACATCTTTAACCAGAAAGATCTGAATATGCGCCAACGCCGATGGGTTAAACTCCTCAATGATTACGACTGTGAGATTCGTTACCATCCAGGCAAAGCAAACGTCGTCGCTGATGCTCTCAGTCGACGAAGCTATTTGCATAGCGTTCGTAATACTCAAGCCCAGCATAATCTCGAATCTCTCATCCGTGACGCCCAACATGCTTGTTTTACCGAACGCACTTTGAAGAAGGAAAGGATCATCAATAACGATGAACAACTGGTGAATAAATCGAATGGTATATTCCATTATGTAGACCGAATTTGGATTCCCAAGCGCACCAATTTACGACAGATTCTGCTAGACGAAGCCCACAAATCGCGGTATTCCATTCATCCCGGTGCCGATAAGATGTACCAGGACGTTCGCTACAAGAACTGGTGGTCGTGCATGAAGAAGGATATCACTGTCTATGTTTCGAAATGTCTGACTTGTTCCAAAGTCAAGGCTGAACATCAACGCCCCTCTGGCTTACTCGTGCAACCCGAGATCCCGATGTGGAAATGAGAGAGTATAGCTATGGACTTCATAACGAAACTTCCGCGCACGCCATCAGGTCACGACAGCATCTGGGTTATCGTTGACCGTCTTACCAAATCTGCTCACTTTCTACCGATACGGGAAGACTACAAGGTGGAACGATTAGCTCGAATCTATACCGACGAAGTTATTTGTCGACACGGGACACCTCGTGACATCATCTCTGACCGTGATGGTCAATTCACCTCGCGTCTTTGGGAAACATTTCAATCTGCTCTCGGTACTACTCTCAATCTTAGTACCACATCCCATCCCCAGACCGACGGTCAGACTAAACGCACGATTCGTACCCTCGAAGACATGCTTCACTCGTGTGTTATAGATTTTGGTGGTAATTGGGATTCGCATTTACCTTTAGTCAAATTCTCGTACAATAACAGTTATCACTCTAGCATCCAAATGGCACCATTTGAGGCATTATACGGAAGAAAATGTTGATCGCCTATTGTATGGCACGAGATCGGGGATGCACAAATTACCGGTCCTGAGTTACTCCAAGAAACGACTGACAAAATCCTCCAAATTCTAGACAATCTACTGAAAGCTTGGAGTCGTCAGAAAAGTTACGCCGATAGACGCCGCAAGCCCCTTGAATTTGACGTTGGCGATCACGTACTCCTAAAGGTTGCACCTTGGAAGGGGGTGATCAGATTCGGCAAGAAAGGAAAGTTCACGCCTCGATATGTTGGACCCTTTAAAATTATGGAAAGGATTGGCAAACTGGCCTACAGACTCGAACTACCGGAGGAACTTAGTAACGTCCACCCAACTTTCCACGTTTCGAACCTCAAAAAGTGTCTAGCCGACCATGAATTACATGTCCCTCTTGAGGATCATCAAGTGGACGAAACATTACACTTCGTGGAGAAGCCTGTCGAGATCATGGGCCGAGAAACCAAGGTACTCCGACGCTCACGCATTCCCATAATGAAGGTTCGCTGGGAAGGCAAACGTAGCGCCGAGTTCACCTGGGAACTCGAAAGTGACATGAAGGCGAAGTATCCGCAACTGTTTATTACGCCTGCTTCTTAAATTTCGGGACGAAATTTCCTAAAGTAGGGGAGGCTGTAACAACCCGACTTTCGAAAGTCAAAGTCAAAGGAAGAAAAGATTGCTAATTGTGATCTGTCACTCCTTGCTTAATTATTGATTGTACTTCTCAACTTATAATCGATACTCTAATTTAAATTGCTTTAGTTATATTACATGGAGTACTTGTTAATAAATCGCTAATTAATCGCAGTTTAATCGCTAATCTACTTATCGCTAATCGCATCACTATCGCATCGCAACTCGAATGATAGGTTATCGATATTGTTTTACGTGTGTGTGCTATTATGTGTTACTTGTGCATGTTACATTTATGTTGAGGTGATTAATCGCAATCGCAAACGCAATCGCAAATCTATATCGCAACGCAATCTCATCGCAAACTCGGGATTTAAGGATTTTATTTATGGTAGTTAGTAGTAAGGTTATTTGTGTAACTAATAGGTAATACTATCGCATCGCTTACTCGAAATGCAACGCAATGCTCAACGTACGAAACGAAACGTCGAAACCAACTCACACCGCCATCCGATCGAATGACCATTCGATCGAATGGTCATCCGACCAGATGACCATCCGATTGGATGGCCATCCGATCGAACCGAACTTCGTCCCACCTCACCTGCACCAACTTTCCTCTTTTGGCAATCTATAAATAGCCCTGTCAAATCACTATTCATGATGTAACAGCTCTCTCATCCGACCATCACGTTCCAGCCCTCTTTTCTCTCGATTTCTCGCGATTTTTGTAAGTTTTCAACCCAAATATTGTACATCTATCATCTACACACACTTCTTCATCTTTTTCACCATTAAATCTTCACTTTTAACCATGAAATTGGCTGATTTGAGGTGTTCTAGGATGATGTCATCATGGGGTTCTTATGAACTTCAAGAATTTGACCTCATTCCACCAAGAACAACTTAGATGATTTCAACATGTTTAAACACTAAATCTCGCATAAATATAATCATTTTCAAGAGTATAAGGATTGAAAGATGTTTTCATAACTTTCTTTCAACTCTTTTACACTCTTTAGCTCAAAACCGATAGATTCAGAACTCGTTCGGGCCTTCTCCTCGCTCTATAGTGAAGGGCTGGACTGAGAATGGATTTTCATCGGAAGAGACGACCGATTCACATGTTGAACATGAACAACCGACAAGAACAGTTGAGTGGTCAGAATGGGGTGATTCCCGTCCGATCGGATAACTTGGACTTGAGGGAATTCCCGTTGTTTAACACGTTGTCATACCGTTTCGATCAAACCGAAAAACTTTCAAACTTAACAAATTCCAAAACGAACAAGTCACCAAACGAACTACCGTCCGATCGGATTGCCATCCGATCGAACGACATTCCGATCGGATGACATATGGTCTTCAACACTTAACATTTTCAAAACATTTTCAAAACATCATCAAAACCAGCGAATGGCCATCCGATCGGATGACCATCCGATCGAATGACCATTCTGCTGTGAACTTGTTCTCTGAGAAATGTCTCACTGGACGGATCGCCATCCGACAGAACGACCGTTCGACCGGACGACCTGAAAGGTAGAGATACTTCTCTGTTTTCAAAATGCTACAACGAAAACTTCAAAGCCATCATACGCAAACACATCCATCCCAAACGAATGGCGAATCGACTGAATGGTCATCCGACCGGATGACCATCCGTTCGGATTGCCATCTGTTCGGATGCCCCTTCGTCACTCCATCACTTCGCATCGTTTTACGCACCATTTATCGTTTACGCTATCGTTCTGTTCAGGCTAATCTCTCAGCGCTCCCTTCAATCCAAGATAGTGTTTAGTTATTAAGCACTATCTGTGAGTATACTCGATCCCTTTTTTGCTTTAAGCACTTTTGGGTGTTACATACGTTACTTATATCAAATCACATCGATCACACAACGCAAACACATTTTATACGCTAACCGTTACTGCATGTTATACGTGTTACTCGATGAATGCTTGTATGTTATGTTTGCACAGTGATTGTTGCCTGAAACCTTAGCAACGATAGTACTATAGTTTGACTCAGCACCTGTCGTGGACAGGGGTTATTAAGGGCTTTTCTCACATGTCACAGTGGTGATATGTGTTGCGCATTCTACAACTCGCAGTCACGTCTGTGCATATTTCATTGTCGATAACCTACTTGCTTCACACTATACATGTTACATGCTGGTTATGCGTAAACTCGCTTTCGCTACTATATACTATTAAACTTGTATGCTCACCTTTACACTATGTGTATTGACCTCTATTTTAACGTATGTGACTGGTGTTTAGGATGCTTTGCTTGTTACTTGCTGGAATCGAGCTAGGATGTAGTCTAGAAACAAATCTAATAAAATCTGAGTTGTCGGAACAATGTTTGTTTTTGAGAACAATATCTGTAATAACTGTTTTTATCTTTTATGTTTATGGTATGGGACGTGAACGCTAACTATTTGGTAATATAATAGTTGTTATGGATTCTCTTGGACAATCTGTTTCGCTCAGTGTCGCGCCCCGATGTTTCCGCCATCGGTTGGGGTGTGACATTAATGGTGCCTGAAATAAGAGTTATGTAGCTCCTTGGTTTTCTTAATCTTGGACATGAAATCTTGGTTCTGTTTTTTCAGAGAATAGTGATGAGTTTTCTTTACAAGTTTGTGGGATTTTGTAGCAATTATGTATTTTGTGGATATATGGTGGCGGTAGTGGAGATTGATGGTGGTGGAGGTGGTGATAGATGGTGGTTGTTAGGCAGGAGAGATACGGAGAGAATAGAGAAAAGGGAAAGGAGGTAGAAAAAGAAGTGAGGGTGTGGTGGGACCCAAAAAAGATTATTGTTTTAATAAAAACTTTAAATAAAATAAAAAAGAAATGAGCATTTTGCACCTGAGAAAAAGGACAAAATACCAGGATTTAATTTGAGAAATATGACCTGATTTCATTTTTAGACCAAAATGACAATAAAAGTGAAACCACAGGGACCCAAATGCAAAAGGTTTTAAATTTGGACTAAAGTGGCAAAAGTGACCAAACCTCAGGGACCAAAATGACAATTTACTCTAACTTTTTTTAAGTGCTATAATCTGTTCTCAGTGTTTTTAGGATAAATATGGTTTGTACCGTAACCATCCACACGGAAACGATGTTATATATTTCACCTTGCTTTCTATAATTTCACCTTCTTGTTTAATTTTAATAGCTCCTCCATATCCATATACAACTCATAGGTAAAGTTATATAACGCTTAGGTGACCCAGGGTGGTCACGTTATGACTCCCATCACTCGTGAAACTCACTTTCAACACCGCCGCCACCCAATTTTTCACCCACAAAATTTTGTAACGCGTGAACAACTTGACGCGTTATATATCTTAGTTATGTGAGGGGGATTGTTGGTTTGGGGGGAAATTGTTGGGTGTGGTTGTGAGTGATGACCATTTCCAGTAAAAAGGGTTGTGAGTGATGGAATAATGGTTGATGACATGGCAGAACCTGATTGAATGTTGTGAGTGATGGAATTGTTTGTGAGTTATCCCACCCCTACCCCCCTTATTAGGGATTAGAGAATCAAGGCAACTAAAACAATAACATTATTAGTATAATTATACCAAAAGAGAACATATATGAAGGTAAGGGGCTGTTTGGCAACTTCTGAATGGTTAAGTGCTGAACCACCATTAAGTGTTGAACTATTAAGAGGTCTGAACCATTAAGAGCCAGTATAATGATTAACCGTTTAGAGTCAAATGTCTGACCAATTCAGATTAGAGGTCTTAACCATTTAGACTCAGTATAATGCTTAACCATTCAGAGGCAAATGTCTGAACTATTCAGACATCAGCTCGCGAAACAAACAGTCTGAACCATTAAGTGCTGAACCATTAAGAGCCTCATTAAAAGGTAAACAAACAGCCCCTAAGTTTTGTAACTCGAACTTTAAACAGGATTAACATGTATTGCGTTTGCTCGTCCCAAGTGGTCAAGTGTTCAAATCCTCTTTAGGAAAACAACATATAGTATGTGGGTTTATGAGCTTGCTATTAAAGAAATTCTTAAAAAATTCAATTATCAAATGAAAACTTACTAATAGTTTTCTACCCGAGTTCACGAAAGTCAAAGACAAAGTTTTGAGCAAACTACCATAACAATGTTTGAAATCTATATCTTTTAGTAAAGTTTCGTGTTTAAAATCCACGTCTTTTAGTAAAGATTCTCATAGAGGATAAAGAAATTGATATCTATTGACCCACCACTCGATTGAAAATATAGTTGAGAGCTATTATTGACCTACCACTCGATTGAAAATATAGTTGAGAGCTATTGGAATTAAGTAGCAATGTATAGCATATGACATGGAAACTCGCAAGGGGAATAGTCCATATGCACTTTGAGTTGACTAAAAAGTGGATGAATACCGGTGACATTTCTCGCCAGTCAAGTTTTCAGTGATCCAAATTTCTTATTTCGTAAAACATACAAGGTAACTATCACATTGAATTATCATCATAAAATGTTCATGAAATTTCTAGCTTGGAGATTAAATCAGAATGGTAACTGTTCCTTAAGGAAATTAATTCATAGGTTTGTTGTAACCTCCAATTATACACAATTACCATAATATCCGTAAAACAAACAAAATTTACACATTCAATTTTAACAAGTTGAGCACATTTCTCCAAGAGTGACAATCAATACTCCTCTCTCTCACTTAACAAGTTGAGCCCATTTCTCTAAGAGCGACAATCGATACTTCCTCTCCCTCACTATTGACGTCACCAACCCTCACACTTTAATATCGCCTCTACAACCATATCACACCAACATTACCATATCCCATTAGGCATAGTCGCACCTCTATCACCATCATCACTCCAAAAACTACATCGCAATTATCTCACACCCGACTTCCTCCTCACTCTGTCGTAATAACACATACGCTCACTCATAATGATAATATGTTTTGTGGAGACGTTTTTCAAAATTACAAATGATTCAATTTTGAAATTTAATATATATATTAGTATTATCATAATTATATATTAAACAAAAGGTTAAATGCCATTTTTGTCCCTGTGGTTTGGGTCATTTTATCAATTTAGACCAAAGGTTTAAAACATTGTCATTTTAGTCCAAATAGTTTTAAACGTAGCAATTTTAGTCTACTGTGTTAACCTAATCCCTTTATTTTGCTAACTAGAAGCGTATTCCAGTCACTTTATATGTAATTCTGTTAACTAGAAGGGCAATTCGACCATATAAAATGATCGAATTACCCTTCTAGCTAACATAAAAAATGGATGGGGTTAACCCAGTGTACTAAAATGACAACGCTTGAAACTATTTGGACTAAAATAACAAAATTTCAAACCTTTAAATTAAACTGTCAAAATAACTAAAACCACATGAAATAAATTTAAATTAAAAAATTTACAAAGTTTCTATTCCTAGGAACCTTCCCCATTAAATGGCAAAATCCGTAAATAGCCCAAACACCAAAGGCCAAAACTGTACAAAACCACCTATAAAACCACCCCTTAATTCCAAAACTCTGTTTCAAAAAGGGCGAACGAAGCAGAGCAAATTCCGTTATCCATCCACACCAACAACAACAACACAAAATTCAATCTCTTCATCATCGATCTCTCAACAATAATCCCTTCAATCCGACGTCGTTTCATCCACTTCATTTACATCTTCGATCTTGTTTCACGTTTTCCCCAAATCTGAATTTCTAGGGTTTTTTTTTTGACGAATTCATCAGCCATGGTTTACGATTCGATTGCCAATGCTTTGATCCCCACTCCTGCTTCCAATCCCAAGGATTTTAACAAGAAAAAGCGGGTACATTTGTTATCTTTTTCTATTTTTTTTTCGATTTTTGTTGATGAATTGTTTCATAGAAACGTGTTAGATTGTTTTTGTTTTCGGAAATATTTGATTTTGTTTCTTTTCGTTACGAAATATATATAATTTTACGTTTTTGTAGGTGAATCGGACTGCCAAATTGAAGCAGAGCAAACTTGATGTCCGCCGTGAACAGTGGCTTTCACAAGGTATTTTTTCTTAATTTGCTTCAGTTTTTTTATTAATTTTCGTAAGTTTTTCTATGTCTTTTAGTTTTCTTTTATTTTGCATAATATTTTGGAATTCTTTAAATTTTTTTGTAGTTTTTTTCTTAATTTTCTTGGTAATTGTTTTAGTTTTTTCTTAATTTTTTGTGTGTTTTTCGATAGTTTCTATTCGATTCGATGTTAACTGGCTGTTTGGTGTGTTTTTAGTGAAGAACAAAGGATGTAAGGAGGAAAACCGAGGCACCGATCGTGCGAAAACGCGAGCATCCGACATGCACCCTTCAAACGAGGGAGAAACCCGTACGATAGGGAAACTGGTGATCACTCGCGGCGGTGAGGAGAACGATGGGTTGATGAATCATTACAGCGATTGGGAATCGCCATCAAACAGTCCCACTAGTCACACAAGTAGTTTGGCAAGCAACCGATCGGTTACGAATTTCACAGGTGGTAGTAGTAGCAGGAGTAGCAGCAGTAGCAGTGGCGGTTGTTATTCGGGAAGTATGACGGAAGAAGATGACGGTGATGATGGGTGTTTGGATGATTGGGAAGCCATCGCGGATGCTTTAGCAGCCGATGAGATTAAGAGTGATCACAACGTTAGTCCGGAACCCCAAGTGCATGATCATAACGTCAATCCGGAGCCTGTGGAGACGGTAAAAGATGATCGAGTGCAGGTGAATCGTCGGGCGTGGAGACCCGACGATGCGTTTCGTCCACAGGGTCTGCCGAACTTGCTTAAACAGAACAGTTTCCCGATGAATTCGGAGCGAAACCATGGATGTGGTGCATGGGGTTTCAAGAACGCAGGGTTAACTCCCGTTCCGACAACGTGTCCTATATGCTGCGAAGATCTCGATTTAACCGACTCGAGTTTTCTTCCGTGCCCGTGTGGATACCGACTCTGTCTTTTCTGCTACAAAAGGATTTTAGAAGATAACGGTCGATGCCCAGGGTGCAGGAAGCAGTATGAACAGCCGGAACAGGGGATTGCAACATCAAAACTGGCTCGTTCGTACAGTATGATCCCGAGTCGTTAGGTTGGGTTGAGTACGCAGGTGGTATCCGTTTTCGTGTGTCTTTTGTTTTTACATGTTAGAAACTGATATTAGTCTGTAGGTATGTCGATAGGCATGAACGTTTAGTGTTTGGGAAATATGTTCTTGTGAGTTTGGCCTATAGGACTAGTTGGCTGTTGGTATGTGAATACATAAGGGCATATATAAATCAAATACATCATTTCAACTGCATTGCAAACTGTCTTGTAGGCTATTCTATAAACTTTTGTGAGTTTGATCTGTCTACTCTCTATGAGTGTTTATGCTTTGAAGTTTGAACAAGTCTTGGAATATATTTTATGCTATTTATGTATCTCTACTATGTATTAATAAACTTATTTGCATATGAAATAGTAATTATGCAGTTCCTTTTGAGTGACTTGTTACTTGGTGGAATGCGTATGAGCCTTGTATTTTACACTCGCATTGCTGTATTCTCTGGCTCTGATTTTTTAATTTATTTTTAAGACAGTTGGAATCCTGCTGAATGATTACCATATTGGTACCGGATAAAATCGGATTATACAGTTCTATATGATATGCATTGTATCTTGTATCTTAATTTGTCTTTGTGCATTTGCGTATGAGTTTATGCGTATGTTTGGCATAGGTAGTTGGTGGCTAGTGGCTGAAAGTTCGTGGCTGGAAGCTGGTAGCTAGTAGCTATAGCTTTTTAGATATATTTGGTGTTTGGCAGAGTAGCTAAAGCTTTTAATAAAATGTATAAAATGACCAAAATAGACATAACTAAAAATTTAAAAAGTTTGTGCATTAAAGAGTTCATTATCTTTAGAGGTTAAAATAGTCATTTTTTTTCCCTAAAAGCTTGTAGCTCCTTCTAAACGCTACTAGTAGGAGCGTTCAACCAAAAGCTTCAAGCTCCTAATCTAAAAGCTTCAAGCCTTTTTAACAAAACAAGACTTTTTATTGAGTATGAGTTTTTTCTTAACGCTAGAAGCTTCTAAAAGCTCCATACCAAACATAACCTAAATGAACACAAAGGCTGCCTTTTTGGTATTTGGTGGCGCATAAATAGCTGATGGACAAAAGATCATGTTTATGTGATCTATAAATGGGATACTTGATCTTTGTGTTTTATAGTTTTGCATTATTAAAGGAATCTTTGATTCAGTTTTCTGTTATTCTAAATATCGTCAAATGTGTATGGCGTTCTTTATTGGAGGAATTTGGCGCTTTTGTAAGTTGTGCTTTGCTCCCAGGAAAGTTTTCCTATTTCTATGTAAAGCTAGCTTACATACTTTTTATCTAGTTCTAGGTAGTCAAAAGCTCAAGGCACATATGGTGGGCCTATCATCTAGGTGCAAGGCACTTAAAAAGCGCACGCTCGAGGCGCAGGTGTAGGGCTGTTCACGAGCCGAACCGAGTGGATCTTCGCTCGTGTTTGGCTCGTTTACAAACCGAACTGAACGAAGCGGCTCATTTAAAACCGAGTCTCAAATCAAGCGAGCATTTTTCGAGCAGTAAATATTCCGAGCGAGCATTGCGATTTGGACAACCGTGTCGCCCGATTTATATTTGCTGAGACGGTTAGTGACAATGTTTGGTCTCAAGTTTTTATTTCTTTAAAAATATGCACATTTCATGGTATAACATTTTTCTTATGAATAATAATGTTGTGGCCGACGAGGCGATGATCATATTGCACGAACAATTACGTTGAGAGCAAGAGACGATCGACTTAGGGTAACGACATGAAACATTAACGTTATGAGTAGCCTGTCGTTTATTGGGTTAGGGCTTTAACTTTTAGACTTGATATTACTTTTTTATTGGCGTGGTTGGGTTAATATGTATAGATATTGTTGTAAATTTGTATATAGTTGACAAAAATCTAATAGCGTGGTATATATAAAACTATAAATTTAATTTATATTCAAGTATATATGTATGTGTATGTGTATAAGTATATATATACTAACTAAAAATAATAATTCGAGCCGAACCGAGCTGAGCGGACCTTTGCTCATGCTTGGCTCTTTTACAAACCAAACCAAACCGAGCAGAGCGGCCCATTTACAACCGAGCGTCAAATTGAACGAGCATTTTCCGAACGAGCGGCGAGCGATTTGAATGGCCCTACTCAGGTGTATTCCAGGTCATTTTTAGCTTTTGTAGACATGTTTTGGTTTGTTTATATGGTTTTTGCCTAGTTTAGGTCGGTTCAGACTTCAGACAGGTTTTTTTATACTGATTTTGGTCTGTGTTTTACCGCCTTTCTAGTTACTTGTTAATCATATCAATTAGGGAAGGTGCTTGTTATTATTTGTCAAATTTTTATATATTGATAGGATGATATCTGAACCTGCTGGTCCTGGTTCTCAACTTTTATAACGTCAATCGCAATGCTTTCTTAGCATCGCGGTCTTATTACATAAACAAAGTCGACTTGGTTTTAAGTTTCTAATTTAGGATGCTCTCTGACCACCGGTTCTTGTTACATATTAAACCAGTTGTTTCTTTAAGATAGCATGTGCTCAAAAAAGAAATAGCTAAGGCCATGGGTATGGGGCGTGGGTTGGGGGAAAACGCCCAAGGCACCACCCCGGGTGGGCTTGGGTTGGGGCGTGGCCCTTGGGGCTTGGCTTTCAAGCCGGGCGTGGGGCGGGGGAAGCGAGCTGACATGGCGGGCTGTGTATGGCCAAAAGAAAAGAGCCGTTGGGCTAGCCGTTGGCCAACGGCTATATTAAAAAAAAAAATTATTTTTTCTTCCATTTTTTCACTATAAAACTCACATTTTTCTTCCATTTTTTACCACATTCAACCACATCTTCTATACATCTTCAATTCTCCTTCTACAAAAGGAAAAAATGCATCTTTACAACCGTCCTTTTGACCCGAGCAACCCGTATGGATTCCAAGAAATAATCCTAGCCCACCACCCACTCGTCCAATAGCTCGTCCATTTTTCATACACTCTCCTATGCCCGACATGGCGAGTTATGCATCGTATATCGGGAATCGTGTGTTTACTAACTTCCCACACACCGACGATTCGATACATACCCCGTTTTCACAATCGCCCATCGACCTTTCACCAACCTCCATCGACCTTTCACAAAACGAATCCGTTCCCGAAACTCAACCACCCAATGATGGTCCTTCCGCATCGAAACCCATCAAAAAGAGATGTCATAAGAAAAAAACCGAGGAGGATAAAGTAGTTGAAACCGCCAAACGAAAACAACAAAAATGGGTCGTTGCTGAAGAAGTTGCATTGGCGAGGGCTTGGTTTGAACAATCTCAACATTCAACTTTAGGTATTCTTAACCTTTGTTTTTATTAATGGTTATTTTTTATATAAGTTTGTAATATATTAATTTTTTTTATTAAAATAGGAAATTCGCAACATCGAACCGCCATGTGGGAATCGGTTAGTAGACTATTCCATGAAGAAATGGGTAGGGAGACTTATCGTGAAAACGATAGCTTATCCTCAAAGTGGAGCGAGATAAGCACCCAACTTACAAAATTTAGTGGTTTTTTAAATAAAGCAAAGCAAAACCCTAAAAGTGGTGAAAACGAAGCCGACATTTTGACAAATGCAGTGGTCACATTCAAATCAAATGTGAAGACCGACTTCCGTTTCATGCATTGTTGGGAGATTTGTAAGTTCCATCCAAAGTGAACCGTCAAGGGCCTCGTCCCAAGCCCAATCTGATGCACGAGATCAAGAGTTTGAGGACCTTTTGGATGATTCGCCAAGCCCAAACCGGCCTGAGTATGGAAGAAATGCCTCAAGAAGGCGTGCCCAAAAATCTAGATCTGATACGGCATCGCCTTCAGCTGGGAGTTCTGGCTCGCGTAGGGGAATATACAGCGAGCAGTTGGATGACATTTCATGCAAGTTGGTTACATTCAACGTATTCCAACAACAAAGGGCTGAAATACGAAGGAGCAAAGAAGCTAGAGATGCCGCTAGAGATGCCCATAAACAAAAACGGGATGATTTGAAATTTCTATCCCAGCCCATTGATCACCTACAGGGTGACGAGTTACAACTAGTCTTGACGTTGAGAGAAGAGATAAAAAACAAATATAAAAGTTAGGAATTTTTTTTTGTAATTTTCTTTATTTAAAAATATTAAAAAAAATTAAATTTGTTGTTTTAAATAATATTGAAATAGCTCAGCGGGTCAGCCCGGCGAAGCCCACCAAACCCACGCCCCAAACCCCCGCCCCACCATACCGTGTTGAATGTGGGTTTAGCCCATGTCTGCCACCCATTCCACGTGTCAACCAATGCCCAACCCACGCCCCAACCCAAGCCCCACCATACCCCACGGTCTAAATGCATCATTGATAAATTCGTTAATTGTCTAATTATTTCTAACGCTAATAAAATCGTTTAGAAGTTGTCTTTATTTTAGAACTATAAAAGAGGGTTTAGGGGTGCTTGTCTTTGTTACCTTCCTGTTTGTTGTTAAATAGATCTTTGATGTATCCCTTCCCCTAGCCCAGTTGGTAGTTGGGCCGGTGTCCTCTTCATGAGGCGCCGGTTCGACTCCTACTTGTGGCGAAAGGGTTGGGACCGACCCAATGATGGTTCGTTCCTACCGAGGCATGGTTCGATCCTGAGCGCAACCCGGTTTTACCCAGCTGTTACCCCAGCGAGTCTCTCGTGTGGGGGCAGTATGGTTTCCGGGTGATGGTCAGCTTACGAGACGGCCGGGGCCCGATAGAACATCGCGTCCGGAGGGCGGGGCTAACGGGGGATTGTCTTTGACAAGAACCCGGTGACCACTAAGGTCCTGTACATAGAAAGTTACCCTTCAAAAAAATATAGATCTTGATGTGATGTTTAGGGGGCTTCCTATTTGTTGACCTTACGAATCAGACCAGTTTGAAGAAATGGGTGCTAGTTGTTGACTTTACGAATTAGACCAGTTTGACTCTTGTCAACGCTGTTAGTATTAGGGATGAGCAATTCGTTCCCGACTTTTAGCATTCGGTACCGGTTCAGTACCGGTATTTACCGGTTTTTACCCTCAAATACCGGTACCGAACTGGGTATATTCGGTACCGGTACCCACTTTTGAGGATTTTTGGTATCGGTTCTTTCGGTACCAGACGGTACCGAGCTCATCCCTAATTAGTACATTGCCAAAGGAAATCCTACACTTTAGTGTGCCTTGAGTGCGTAATTAGTACCCACAATTATGATTGATAATCATGTTGTATAATTGGTCTAGAATAGTGAATTCAAATAAATAACAAACCCGGAATCCAAATTGAAATTGCAAAATTATGATGACACCTGGATTAATCTCTGAATCGTATGAGAACTATCAGATAAACCTATTTGCAGGTTACACGCAATGATTTATTGGATTAGACAGAGACCACTATTGGGATTTGATGTTTATCTGTGATGTTATGTTGATGAAAGCACACCTTGTAACCAAAAACTGTCGTATATTTAGTTTTGTGCGTTCCTTCTCTTTTATCTGATCGAGAGGACAGTTTCATATATGTGCCTTGGCCTTTTTGCCATATCATATATACATTAATTTAATTCAAGAGCCCAATGATAAAGTTGTACTAAATTATTAACGTTGGCCCTTATTAAATTACATTGGCCCATATATAGTTGAATAGTTTAATGGTAGATTACAAAAAACAATAACAAGGAATATTATTAAGCCTATCATATAAAATATAAAGTCTAAAACATTTAGAAACAAACTTATTATTAATTATAAGGCCCATGTAATTATTTGCACAATAAACTCAAACAATGTTAGGATTAAATCGAGCCCGCACTTCCGCTTCACCTAACTCGTTTAATCTCTAACATTATTTCCTCGATCAAGAAGTTAATGCAATACCCTAAAATCCGTTAATAACAATAAAATTACCAACATTCCTCCCACATTTTAGTGGTATTCATGATTAACTTAACCGTCCTCACAGAAACACAAACGCATGCATATTGAAAATGTCTTGAGGATTTGAAGGGGTAAGGTCCCAAAAACCTCATAATAAGTGCTTGGGACCATACCACAACCTCGTCTTTAAGTTCTTTTTCTGACCTTGCGAGGCCGCGCACTGGTCCTGCAAAGAAGGCTTAAAAGACAAATAGCAGACAATACTTGCGCGCCAAAAGGAAATCATAAATCCTTGCGCCTTTTTCTATAAACAAAGGATGAAAATCACAAGTTAAACCCTTCCGCTTAATAATATCCAGACTTGGATATTATTTACGTGACTGGTGACCACACGGTAAAAGAGTCACACAAGATTATGGCAATAATCTTCTAGAAGAAACTCAATCGTGCACCACCAGACGGTTATAACCGTCTGGACACGTGTCGTCATCCCAGACGCTACTGAAATCACAACGATGGCATGTAAGTGGAAAGAAAACTCCACTTAATCACTTTCCACGTGGCAAATCCCCAGCCATAGATCTAATCAGCGATCCGTGTGCACTCACGTCGGATCGAAAAGCTTAACGGAAGGAGATGTAACCGCTTACGGGGTTAGCATCTTCCGTTAACTTTTCACTAACGAGTTTTCCCGCCCAAACTCCCGGCTATAAATACGAGAACTGTTCAGGTATGAAATTCAAGTTACACACACTTCTACAATACATCTTCTTCTTCATAACCCATACTTATTCTCACACCGGAGTCGGGTCAAGGAGAGAACCCCTTTCTCCCCTTGGCGAGGCTAATGGTGCTTCTTTTTTGCAGAGTTCATCGGAGAAGGAGACCAATCGTAACGAATCAAACGAGAGGAAACCCACCTTTTATGCGGATTCAAACCCCTAGATATTCCGATCCCAGTCGTTTATCTAGTGTTTCTTCAGGATTGAATTTTCACTTAGTATATTACACGATACAAATATTAGAATAACAGGGTGTCTCTATTGATTGAGCCCATGTTATCCATTTAAATACATGTAGGTAACATACACACACACACGTTTACAAATCCAAATTCCACTTGACACAATGTTTTACTAGCTTGTGTCCTAATCCTTCAAAGAATATATCAAAGCTCAAGTCGAAAGCTTCTTAAAGCAGCTAAACTTCATATTCTTATAGGTAGTACATTACTCTTGCACCTGCACTGCAATTTATCAATGAGCTATTAAGAAGTTCAACTTCAACCTACTTTATCTTGCAGTCTGAACGCATACCTTGGGATGATTTGCTAATGTGTTCCAATATCGTTATGACAAGCTTTCCGCATTGAATTCTGCATCTAACGTTGTATTAGATGGGAATTGGGTGTCTTGACATAAGATATTTAAAATGGACTTTAAACCCATCCCTTTAACTGATTTCTTCACGAGATCTCTTCCTAACCCTTTGGTTAGATGATCAGCTAAATTAAGCTCAGATCTAACAAACTCAACGGATATCACCCCATTCATGATTAATTCTCTAATCATACTATGTCTAACACCTAAGTGTCTAGACTTCCCATTGTACACTTGACTATATGCCTTAGCCAATGTAGCTACACTATCGCACCTGGTAGAGATTGGTGACATCGGTTTCGACCATAATGGAATCTCATAGATCAAATTTCTGAGCCACTCCAATTCTTTACCAGCTGCAGCTAAAGCCACAAACTCAGATTCCATAGTTGAGTCAGTGATGCAAGTTTGTTTCTTTGAAGCCCAGGAGATAACACCCCTACTAAGTAAGAACACCCATCCACTTGTGGAGGAATGATCTTCCTTATTGTTTATCCAACTTGCATCAGAGTACCCTTCTATAATTGAAGGAAAACCTGAAAAGTATAAACAAAAGTGCATGGTTCCTTTTAGGTACTTAAGCAGTCTGTTCACTGTTTGCCAGTGTTGAGCACTAGGATTACTAATAAATCTGCTCAACTTACCCACAGCATAAGATATGTCAGGCCTTGTGCTAATCCTAGCATAAGATATATCGGTGCGAAAAATGGTGCTTGAGTACCAAGGATCGGTTGGCAATCCGATCAGATGGCTAGTCGATCGGGTGGCAATTCGTTCGGATGGTCATCCGATCGGATGGCCATTCGATTGGATTGTCACCTCGTTTGGTGAGGATGTGTTTGTACTTTGAAGTTTTCATTGTAGCATTTCAAAAATAGAGAAATATCTCTACCTTTTAGGT
The DNA here is from genome assembly GCA_030545235.1 of Helianthus tuberosus. NCBI lineage: Eukaryota > Viridiplantae > Streptophyta > Magnoliopsida > Asterales > Asteraceae > Helianthus > Helianthus tuberosus. Next base: position 5,197 of record JARYGA010054904.1, on the reverse strand, counting down.
CGGTCGATCGAATGGCCGTTCGATCGGACAGCAGTCCGATTGGCGAGACTTCTCAGTTTGAGAACAAGTTCACAGCAGGACGGTCATTCGATCGGATGGCTATCCGATCGGGTGGCAATCCGTTTGTACTGAGCATGTTGAAAATTGTTTAAGTATCCAAGTCCCAAACGTCACTCGATCGGATGGCAATCCGATCGGGTGGTAATCCGTTTCAACGTTCAGATCCTTGAATAGTTTGAAAAATAGATTAAGTATGGAACCAAGTGCAACCCGATCGGATGGCCGGTCGATCGGGTGACAATCCGATCGGGTGGCAATCCGATCGGACGGCAATCCGTCCCGATGATCCGTTCGTCTTGTCACTTGATTCGTTTGAAGTTTTGTAGTGTTTGAATGAGACGTTTTGACATCTTGCTTGAACAACAGAACCCTTATCTCGGCCCAAGTGACCCGACCGGACATGAATCACCCTAGTTCGACCGGTTCACGGTTCGAGTCGGTAGTTCATGTTCAAACCTGAAGTCAATATCTCTTGGATAGAATCCGGATTCGGAACTAATACATCACCAAGAATGGGTAGAAGATCAGAACGAGCTCCGATTCCATCGGGTTTGAGTGCATTGAGTGTAAAAGAGATGAAAGAAAGTTGGAAAACCTTCTCTCAATCCTTTTATCCATGAATTTGTGTAGATCTAAGTGAAACCTTTGATAAATGTTGTGGAAATCCTTCAGATCTAAGTTGTTCTTGGTGGAATGAAGCCAAGCATTGAAATTCATAGGAACTCCATGATGACATCACCCTAGAACACCTCAAATCCAGTGATTTCACGGTTAAAAGTTAAGATTCAAAAGATAGAAAGGTGTAGGAGTGCGTGTAGATCAAGAAAGTACAAGATTTAGATTGAAAACTTACAAGAATTGAGAGAAATCGAGAGAAAGAGTGGCTGGAGCGAGCTGAGTTCGAGTGAGAGCTGCCACATCAACTGATGTGACATATGAAGGGTATTTACAGGGTTTCCTAAAAAGGAAAGTGGGAAGCAGGCAGGTTAATCGGGTGGCAGTCCGATCGGGTGGCAACTCGATTGGGTGACAACCCGATCGGATGGCAATCCGATCGGATGGCCACTCGGTCAGTTGGCCACTCGATTCGAGTGTTTGGCGCGATAAGTTTAATCGTTCCGATTCGAGTGTTAAGCGATGCGATGCGATGCGATTTGAGAGAGCGATGCGATAGAATTACTCATTAAATTACTTTTAATCCCAACTATTATATCTAACATACAATCACTATAATTGACTTGCGTTTAGCGTTTTCGATTCGATTGCGATGCGATTGGTTTGCGATTGCGATTAACACCTCAACATAAACATAACATGCATAGGTAACACATAAATAGCACACACACATAACACAATATCCAGAACACATAATTCGAGTTGCGAATGCGATAGCGATAAGCGATAGATCGATTAAACATGCGATTAATATGCGATTAAACTTCGATTATTAACAAGTACTCCACATAATACAACTAATGCGATAAAATAAATAGACTATCTATAAGTCAAAGAAGTCAAAACAAGAATTGACCAAGGAGTGACAGATCGCAATTAGCAATCTTGTCTTCCTTTGACTTCAATCTTGACTTTGACTTTTGAAACACGGGGTGTTACAGCCTCCCCTTCTTAAGGGAATTTCGTCCGGAAATTAGGCCGAAGCCGTAACAAACAACTGCGGGTACTTCGCCTTCATGTCGCTTTCAAGTTCCCAAGTGAACTCTGCGCCTCGTTTGCCTTCCCATCGGACCTTCACAATGGGAATGCGCGAGCGTCGGAGTTGCTTGGTTTGGCGGTCCATGATTTCGACAGGCTTCTCCACGAAGTGTAGTGTTTCGTTTACTTGAAGATCCTCGAGGGGTACATGTAAATCATCATCAGCCAGGCACTTTCTAAGGTTCGAAACGTGGAAAGTCGGGTGTACGTTGCTAAGTTCCTCCGGTAGTTCGAGTCTGTAAGCCACTTTTCCGGTCCTTTCTAGAATCTTAAAGGGTCCAACATAACGAGGCGCGAGCTTTCCTCTCTTGCCGAATCTGACCACACCCTTCCAAGGTGATACCTTTAGGAGGCGCGAGCTTTCCTCTCTTGCCGAATCTGACCACACCCTTCCAAGGTGATACCTTTAGGAGTACATGGTCGCCAACATCAAATTCGAGGGGCTTGCGTCGTCTATCGGCGTAACTTTTCTGACGAATCCAAGCTTTCAGTAGATTATCTCGAATTTGGAGGATTTTGTCAGTCATTTCTTGCAATAGCTCAGGACCGGTTAGTTGCGAGTGCCCGATCTCGTGCCATACAATCGACGATCGACATCTTCTTCCATACAATGCCTCGAATGGTCCCATTTGAATGCTGGAATGATAACTGTTATTGTACGAGAATTCGACCAAAGGTAAGTACGCATCCCAATTACCACAGAAATCTATGACACACGAACGGAGCATGTCTTCAAGGGTACGGATCGTTCTTTCAGTCTGACCGTCGGTTTGGGGATGGAATGCGGTACTTAGATTAAGCACAGTACCAAGAGCGGATTGAAATGTCTCCCAACAACGCGAAGTAAACCGAGCATCGCGGTCAGAAATGATGTCACGAGGCGTCCCATGTCGACAAATGATATCTTTGGTGTAGATTCGGGCTAATTTTTCCACCTTGTAGTCTTCCTGTATTGACCAGAAAGTGAGCAGATTTAGTCAACCGATCAACGACAACCCAGATGCTGTCGTGACCTGCGGGCGTACGCGGAAGTTTCGTTATGAAATCCATAGCTATACTCTCCTACTTCCACACCGGGATCTCGGGTTGAACGAGTAAGCCAGAGGGTCTCTAGTGCTCAGCCTTAACCTTTGAACAAGTTAGGCATTTTGAAACATATAGGGCGATATCCCTTTTCATGCCCGGTCACCAGTACTTGTAGCGCAGGTCCTGGTACATCTTGTCGGCACCGGGATAATAGGATACCGGGATTTGTGGGCTTCGCCCATCAAAATCTGTCGTAAATTGGTCCGTTTAGGGATCCAAATTCGGTCAAGATAATGGAATATCCCATTCGACTTATTTTCTAGCTGGGCTCCATTGTTGAGAATCCTTTCCTTCTTCAAAGTGCGCTCATTAAAGCAGGCATGCTGTGCTTCGCGGATGAGGGTTTCAAGATCATATTGGGCTTGGATATTACGGGCGATGTGCAAATAACTCCGTCTGCTGAGTGCGTCAACAAAGACATTTGCTTTGCCAGGATGATAACTAATCTCACAGTCATAATCGTTGAGAAGTTTCACCCACCGGCGTTGACGCATATTTAGTTCTTTCTGGTTAAAGATATGTTGTAGGCTCCTATGATCGGTGAAGATCGTACACTTGGTACCATAAGGTAGTGTCGCCAGATCTTTAACACAAAAACAACTGCGCCTAGCTCGAGGTCGTGGGTTGTATAGTTCTTCTCGTGGATCTTGAGCTGACGAGATGCGTAAGCAATAACCTTGTCTTGTTGCATGAGAACACAACCAAGGCCAAGGTATGAGGCATCACAATAGACGATAAAATCATCGTTTCCGTCGGGTAGAGTGAGAACAGGAGCATTGCAAAGCATGTACTTGAGGGTTTGAAAGGCAGTCTCTTCTCCAGTTCCCCAAACAAAAGGCTTGTCTTTTTGCGTGAGAGAGGTGAGCGGCACGGCGATCTTTGAGAATCTTTTGATAAATCGGCGATAATAGCCTGCTAGTCCGAGAAAAGAACGGACTTCAGACGGGTTCTTAGGTGTAACCCAACTCTTGACGGCTTTGATATTCGCGGGCTCGACGTGAATACCTTGACTATTAACAATGTGACCGAGGAATTGAACCTCCTCCAGCCAGAATTCACACTTGGAGAACTTGGCATAGAGTCGATTCCCCCGGAGTAGCTCGAGAACCAAACGTAGATGTTGCGCGTGTTCGGACTTCGACTTGGAATAGATCAGGATATCATCGATGAACACGATGACGAAGCGGTCGAGAAAAGGTTTACACACGCGATTCATCAGATCCATAAAAACTGCGGGTGCGTTGGTTAAGCCAAAAGGCATAACAACGAACTCGTAGTGCCGTATCGAGTGCGAAAAGCGGTTTTGGGAATATCCTCCTCTTGTATGCGCAACTGGTGGTAGCCTGAGCGTAGATCGATCTTGGAGAAACACGTAGCGCCTTGTAACTGGTCAAACAAATCATCAATTCGGGGCAGAGGGTAACGATTCTTGATTGTCAGCTTATTCAATTCCCGATAGTCGATGCACATCCGGAACGACCCATCCTTCTTTTTGACGAAAAGGACTGGTGCACCCTAAGGAGAGGTGCTAGGGCGAATGAAGCCTTTGTCAAGCAATTCCTGGAGCTGACTCGAGAGTTCGCGCATTTTGGACGGATCGAGTCGATAAGGAGCTCTGGAAACAGGTTTTGCTCCAAGAATGAGGTCGATGCGAAAGTCGATATCACGACTTGGCGGTAAGCCTGGGAGATCTTCAGGAAAAACGTTAGGAAATTCACGAACAACGGGAACGTCTTTCACCTCTTTAACTTCCCTTTTCTTCGCTACTACAATGTGTGCCAAGAAAGCTTGGTATTCCTTGCGGATATACTTGCTAGCCTGGACACATGACATGAGTTGTAGTTTTTTCGACGCGACTTCACCAAAAACCCATAACTGATCACCATTAGCGAGCGAGAATCGAATCATCTTATTGAAGCAAACAACTTCAGTATGATTTTCATGAAGAAAGTCCATGCCTACTATGACGTCAAAACTTCCGAGCTGCATCGGATTCGATTAGGAAGATGTGATTGTTGAGTTCTAGAGTACAATCACGGAGAACAGAGTTGACTGCGACGGTTCTTCCAGTAGCAACTTCAACATCGAACGTCGAGGGGAGATGGGCGCGCTTACGATTAAGAAGCTTTTCGAACTCAAACGATACAAAACAGTTATCGGCTCTAGTATCAAACAAACACGAAGCATAAATACCATTCACAAGGAACATACCATTGACCACGTTGTTGTCAGCCTGAGCCTGGCGCACATTATTGTTGAAAGTTTGAGCACGAGCGGCTTGTTGCTGTTGTTGCTGAGGCTGCTGCTGTTGATGCTCTTGCTTCACAACCCGATTGGG